>LN483532.1:258838-269368 GCA_900002565.1 Culicoides sonorensis
TGATATTTTTTTTTATATTTTAATTTAGGTGATGGGATGGGGTAAAGCAGCAAAAAGGATTTTAAAATAAAAATTTGTTTAGAACTTGATTTTTTTTTCTTGAATCTTGATAAAAGTTTAAAAGAAATATTCTATGGATTTAATTTAAGAAATAAAAACTACATTCAATAAAATTCGAAATTTCAAAAATAAAAAATAATTAAATTTATCTAATAAAATTGTGTAACATTCTTAAAAGGATCAAATTTTAGTGTAAAATACTGAATTTTATGTTAAAAATTAAAAAAAAAATCATCATCATCAAAATAAATTTTTAACGGTATTTTTTTCAAAAAAGCATGCAAAAGTCAAAGTGAGAGAATAAGCTTAAAATATTTATTTTTGTATTTTACGTAGAGAAGTCTACAATATTTTGATGGATTACACAATTTTTGTTAATATTATCATTAAAAAAAAATCAAAATTTCAACAAAAATCAATAAAAAATGTTTCGTGCACAAATAGATCACATAGAATTTTGATATTAAAAAGTGAAAATTTTTACTGAAGAAAATTTTGAGAGCTAAAAGAATATTAAGCGATTGAACGTCACACAAAAACAATAACAAAACAAAATTTGTAACTATTTAAAAACCAAATTTTATGAAATTTACCTAGATAGCTGCTGACGAACGTTCTAAATTTTCTATGGTTGCCTTTGACTTCAGGAAGATCCACTTAAGAGTGAAACGAGATAATAAGGAGTAGAAGAGATTGATATTGAAATTTAAATTTTAACGAATTTTTTTCACAATTTTCAAAAAAATTAAAAATTTAAGGTCAATTTTCGAGAAAAAGGATCAAAACAATCGAAAATGGCGAAAGCGTTTAAAAACTCCTTTGTTTTAATAGAAACTCAAATTAAATGGGACAATCACATAACATTGAAGACAAAACGTAAAAAAAATCGGTATAAATTATGAAATGAAATCACATGATGTTAAAAATAAAAGGAGAAAAGCACTCAAAGTACCATCACCAAATGACACTGAAACCATGAAAACAAGATTGATCCGATTTTTTGTGTGATGCAAGCATTTAAAAGCCCTTAAAAATTTTTTTTTGTGATATTATTTTGATTAAATTAGATTTTTTTCTCAATTAAAATGAGTTATGTATGAATGAGACCATTTAAAGAAAAACATTTCTTGGATTAAGTTTTACACGGGCACCAGCGTGGTCTCAATGAGTCTTATCGTGGTCAAAAATTTCTTTATTGGCCTGAGTTAGGCCGTAAGTTATTTTTTAATACTTTCAAATGCTTATTTTCATTTTAATCGGGTCAATTTTGATCTCAATCGTTATCCCCAAAATTAAAAAAAAATGAAATTTTTTAAAAATAAATTAAATTTAAAAAATAAACAAAACAAACATTTTAAAACAAAAGGAAATCCTTTAGTATTTTTTAATTAATTTTAATTGTAATAATAATAATTCAGAAATCATAAATCTTTATAATAATATTGACTTAAAATTTACTATAAAATTTAAATTAATATCGATTAAATTCAATTTTTTTCTTTATTAATGAAATTTTTACTATAATTGAACTAAATTAATAATTAAAAAAAAAAAAATAATAATTAACAAATGAAATTAAAATTAAATGATTAAATAAAATAAAATTATATTACAATTTTTTTTATTTTAAATTAATAAAATAAAACAGGGTCAAGAAAAATTTAAATGGAAGCTATGGATGTGGGCGTATATTCACAAAGTCCTATGGAATCTAAATTTCTTTGTATGCTGATATGAAACTTTTTTTGAATTTCATTTTAATTTAAATTCGAGTGAGAATTTTTTTCATGAAGGAATGTCTGATGTATCACAATTTTAAGTGTGTGTTTCAATTTCAGGGATAATTTTGAATGAATTTCAATTTTCAGTTCAATGTAATTCAAAAAAAGTTTCAATCATGAGTTTTTTTTGTTTTCTTTGATGATGCGCTTTAATTTAAAAATTATTTTTTTATAAACTCTAATGATGCTGATTAGAATGCAGTTAGAAGTTAAACGGCATCAGCAGATATTATTGGGTTTTGAAAAGGACTTACGAGATTGGATTTTCTTAAAAACTGTTTTCGCCATGAAATCTTGGAAGCGTTGCGCATAGAATGATGGACGATGCACTGAAACAGTGTCCTGTGAAATGAAATGAAATTAATTCAAATTGAATTTATTAAATGTAATTTGTACTCACTCCATCATGAATAATACTTTTAAAGGTATGTTCTAATTTTTTCTTGAGTCTATATGATTGTAAAATATCAATAATACCAATGTACAACAAAAGTCTTTCTCCTTTTTCGCTACGTGCTGGAATGCCACCGGGACTACAAAAAATGAAATTTTGGTATTTAAAATTAAATTTAAATTAAATTGAGACTTACGGCACATCATCCTCTTCATCGATTGGTTCACTTTCGGCTTGAATGCTCTCCATTGCCGTTGAATGTGCGACCAATCTTTGTCTGTTAATGGAACTGAAATTGAATTGAAATGTAAATTTAAGGTACATTTTGAAAGAATTTCATACGACTTACCGACTACGATTTAGTCCAGCTATTTTTTCACGTTCCTCTCTGGCACGTTCATGTGCCATAAATTGATCAGCCTCCGGTGCATCCTCATAATCCGATGATTCAGATTCCCGATGTTGGGGCTGCTTTTCATTTACACGTTCCTTAACGGCCAAATCTAAATTATGTATACCAACTAACAGGGAATAATCCATAATTTTAAATGATTCTAATACACGACAATCTCGTTGAATTGTTCTTATCAATGCATTATACGTATCTGCTTCTAATAATATGCCATTTGGATGTAATTCCATAAAATCCAAATCTTTGTATGTGGGTGATTTTTTTGATCTTTCAGCTTTTGATGCTTTTCGTTTGTATGTCGAGCCCTTTAAGTCATATTTCTCATGCATCTTAATATATGATGGAAGTAAATTATTCATTGCAATTAATCTAACATTTTTACTATTGCACTGATAACAATACAGTCCGAAAAATTTTGGCAACAATGTTCGAGGATTTTGATTCAAGTTCATATAATACCCCGGTAGTAATTTTTGTAAAAATTCTCCCTCCTTATGTTGCACTGTCTTAATTATGAACTCATCATCACTCGTCAAGTAAAATATCGATCCTGAAGCACCTGGATTTGATAGCTCACGTAGTGGCTGTGAACACATTGACATCATAAAGTCATCCGGTTGAATGCCAAACAAATCACGAAAATACCGAAAGGCAATTGGAGCATAAATTTTAAATCGAAATTCACTAAAATGATGGGCTGGTGTCATGCTCGAACCCTCAGGTGGGAAAGATATCGTCTCAATTTCCCAAAAATCCATCATGAGTAAATCACGTTTGGGTTTTGATGCTAAGCTACCAACCTGGAAACACACAAAGAAGATTATTAAACAGATAATAATAAAAAATAATTTTAATGAATATTTATGATATTGCAGCTGAAAAAATGAAAATAATACCCGTAAATTTTGACATTGAAAAAAAATCAAGCAAAAAAAATAATATTTTGAATGAACATAACGTAACACGCAACATACATTGATCAAATGTTATGATGGTTATGTTCATAATAATCGGTCTCTTGAGACATCATCATTGTCGTCATCAACCAACCGATTAAATATTAACCCTTCAAGAAATTGAATTTCATTGCTACATTAATTTTTTCGTTACAGTTAAGGTCAATTATAAGTTCGTTGAGAATTTCAGGGAAATTTGTTGGAAGTTAAGCCTAATTGGCCGAGCGTCATTTACAGGTCATAGAATTTATAGGTAAATATGAATTTCCTGTCCAACTAGGGTTAAATGTACATCAAAGTCAACCATGGGTTCAAATGTAATTAAATTCCAAAGAAAAATTCATAATTTTCACAGATGTTGTTTTCATCATCAAGAAGTTCAAAATAAACAGTAATTAATTAAATAATCATATATACCGTATGTTGAATGCCCAATTGAATGGCACCCATAATTTGTGTTGTTTGTATTTTCTTATATGTGATTTCGCCACCCTCACCCACTCTTCGATGACCAATCTTACGTTCTGGATCAGCCTTCGATTTGCCGTATATACTGGCACGAGGATTTGTATCACTCTGAAATAACAAAAATTTGATATGACATTATTCTGTTTCAATATACGATTGTCAATGTAATGCATGTAAAGAATGGAATGGTATATTTACCTCAGTGATAGACATTTTTGCTTCGGCTCTGGCATCTAAATCAGGATTAGTTTTTTAGGGTTGAATATAAAAAAGAGCAATAATTAAATTATCTGATTAAATTACTGGGATAAATACAAGCGGAAATTTGATAAAAGTTTTATTTTTATTTTTTTTTCATTTGAACTTGGAAATTTAATCACACAATACTACATTTCAGCATGAATTGAGTGTCAAAACAATCAACGAGGTCTGATATCAATTTGGCCAGACAATTCTGGTTCTGACACTCGAATTTCATGTAAAATGTATTAAAATGCAATAAATCAATCAAATTTATGTATTTGAGCTACATTGAATTAAAACAAGACAATTGCTCACCATAACTACTATGATCGATAGTTGAAGTTTTCTTTTTAGCACCAAGATCCTTCAAATCGTATTCTTCAATTGAAGTAATTACGTCTCCAGACTCCATTTTTACGAGTGTTAATTAGAAATTAATGACGATTTTTGTTATTGAATTCTTTTTTTATTATTTATTTGCTTTACGATTACTAATAAGCTTTTTTTTCGTAATATATTGTTTAAGAAATGGGAGTATTATTTTGTTCTACTTTTCTTGTTTAACTTTAAATTCTTATTTTTTTTGGTTTGTATTCTAAACTATCATAACATAATTAAAGTAAATGTCACCATCACCAAAATTTCTAGCTAATTATATTCACAAATTTAGTAATTGTAATTTTTTTGATGATGATGACCTCCGTTGTTCCTTCAATTTGGTGTTTTTAATCATTTTATTAAGATTTTTGTTATTTGCATATTTCCACAGTATTTTTCCACGCTACACTCTAAGAATTAGCTAATATCACGACAAATACAACAGAGATCGCACTAGAATGATAGTTATGAGTAATGATAAATTTATAGATGTGTAATTAAAGGAATTATAAATGAAAAAATCTTTTTGCTGTCTGACTACTGAAGGAAAAAAATTTTCACTGATTAAATGTCAAATGTTTGACAGGGTTAAGGGGTGGCTCAAACATAAATTTTTAAGTTAAAAATGGAAACTTGTTGCATAAGAAAATCGAAAATATGACAATGATCGGAGGTGAATGTGAATAAAAAATTTATAATTTGATAGGAAACATCGAAAATTTATATAATTTGATTAAATTAAAGTATTATTCATTTAAAATATGCCTTTTTAGTGTCATTTGACAGTTCAATTGAGACAAGCCTTAAGTTTTATTTCATTTTAGCCAAGGGCGGTCTATCACGTACAGTGAAAATAACGTGAGTGTGAAGCTTTGTAATGTTAGCGTTAAAATTAAGTTGAAAACGGTCAATAAAAAAGTATTTAACGGCAATAATTAAAGTAAAGTAAAGAAATATGAATACTTGCTTGCTTAAATTACTTCCATATTCTTTCTTATTCAAGAAATTTTTTTTGATCGGCGATTTTTATTCCTGAAGTATTGAATAATCTTGATTCGTCACGTTACTGCCTTAAGGTTTTTTTATTTCTTATGTTCTGCGTGACTCATATTGAAGTTGTGATTTGTATGTAATTTACATCTTAGGTGTTATACAACGTCTTACAGGTGTTCCATGGTACATCGATTTAAACCTTCGAACAGCATCATTAAATAAGCCTTAAAAATGAATATAAAAACTATAAATTTTTTTGCTTATATTATTTATTTATTTATTTATTGTTTCTCTTATGTTCGTATCTTCAACAGGTCGAGCCCAATAATAGGAGATCTCTTATTTTATATAATATAATAACAATATTCAAATGATTAAGTCATATAAATTGAGTGAAAATTTAAACTGATATACAGTTTAGCAAAAAAAAAAAAAAATATTTTTTGTTAAGAATACTTAAGAACTATGGTAAATGACAAATTATGCTTGATAAAAGCTTACAAAGTGAGAAGGTATTAATATAAGATTAAAAAAATAAATCGACAGAATTTAACTGAGTCGAGTGGGCTTATACAACCAGAGGAAAAAATTTCCATGGAAAATTCAGGATATGGAAAAATTTTTTAAACTTTAATAAAAATGCTTTACATTTAAATATAATTGTTTTTTAAAAAATTTATATACAAAAAATATTTGTCTTTCATAATTTTCGTTAATTTCACCAAACTTCATAAAACGGCAGACGATTTAAATTCTATAAAAAGCATACTTCAAGAATGAAAATAGTATTCTGATTTTTTTTCTGAGTAAGAATTCTCAACAGAAGAATGGAAAAAGAACGGTTTCTGAAAGAATTCTGGTTTTTGTTTTCCAAAATCGTTCTTTTTTTTAGATCTTCTTTTTAGATCTTCTTTTTGGATGTTGGCTGGGATGGAGAATATAAACGTAAAAATAAGTATTGAAATTGTACCGGTGAAGAAGAAGAGGATTACAGGACGAGGAGAAAAAATTGGCTTTGACAATTGCAGCAAAAGCTAAATAAATTATTTTTTTTAGTCTAGAGTCAGAGTTATTTTAAGAGAAGATTTTATTAGTTTTGTTTTTTTAATATTAAATGGAATTGACAAAAATTTCAATAACTCCAACATGATAGTTCAATTTGACCATGATAAGATCATCAATTGGCTTACCATTTAAATAAACAATTTACGGCGCGTTTTCAAATCACTGAAAATCAGCTTTATGGTCGCTCAACTGTGACTTGAATCAGCGGAATAGTGAAAATAAATAACCATAGCTATTTCGTACAATTATTTAAATTCGATAACTTTGTATAAGATATGTGAATTTTATTTTAAAAAATCCTGATGTTTAGAAGGAATTCTGTCAATATTAATGAATTTTATCAGATTTAAATGGTTTCTGATCATTTATGGTGACAATTTTACAAAAAGTTAAGTTAGAATAACTTTAATTTAATGTAACTTTTTTTACTCATAATAAACTTCTTACGCTAACCTTGCAAAATGTTACCCTTAATTTTCAGTTTATACTCCTCATACGCATTATGCGCCCCTGACTTTCACATCATTTCACTTTTGACATTTAAAATGTTACGAATTCTTTCACAACTCCTAAAATAATAACAAAAATAATTTAATATGACCGGCTACTAAAACAAATTTTCTTTTTATTAAAACATTAAATTAAGAGATCTGCTTTAAATTTTAACCATCGAAACCTAATCTAAAAAAATCATTGAAAGAAAATGTCATATTGGATTTGTGCAGGTATTTACAGTATAAATTTAAATTAAAAAAAACTAAAACTACTCATGTTCTTTTTTTTCAATTTTTAGTGCCTGGCTGCAAAAACAATTCAAATAATTGTCCTGTTTCATTTAAACATGATTTTCCAAAATCAATGGAACTGAAACGAAGATGGATGAAGGCATGTGGTTTGAGTCAATTTCCACCACAAAAATACAAAGTTTGTCGAGATCATTTTCGTGAAACGGATTACGGTAATCGAGGACTTAAAGGTGGTGTTCTGCCATCAAAAAATTTACCAGAAAAATCTGATTCACCATCTTTTCAAACTGAAATCCTCACACCCAAAGAGGAGAGTGATGGCTATTTGAGTGATCAAACGATTGAAGAATTGAAAGCTGCTGCCAGGAATTCTTCCACCAAAGTAATGTTGCACAAAAATGACTTTACAAATGGGATGACAATAAATGGAAATGGTACAAAACGTTTACACGACTTAGATAACGTAACACCTTGCAAAGTACTCAAAGTGTCTGAAGCCAAACCACCAAAAAAACTTCCAACCATCACACAATCGATCATTTTGCTCATGAATACAGATCCTTACAAATATATGGGACTAACACCAGACATAGTTGATTTAGTTGAAATTATATCATCAAATTTAAGTATTGCCGAAATTAATATTATCCTCACATTTCGTAAACTGAAGTTAGATGAAGACTTTTCCGTGTTAGATGACTATTTTGATTTGTCCGAAGGAGAAGCTAAACAACTTTTCCGCTACACAATCACTGCCATTTCAAAATATATGAAAGCTCTGATAACATCACCCTCAATGTATGCAGTTTTCCAAGACATTCCTGTTTCACATCGAAGAAAACTTTGTCAGACACGAGCATATCTTAGCAGTTTCTCGATCAAAATTGAAAAAACTACAGATTTTTACACAAATGAAGTCACATACAATGGCAGAGACCATGTCATACATTACTTTTACCTCGTCACACCCGATGGATACATTCAATACATTTCACCTGGATATGGTGGGAGATTGAGTTCAGATAAATTACTGCCATTTTGTAAAAGTGTTCATCCAATTTTGGAGGATGGATTTAATGTGATTGATATTATACCAGAATTCAATGAAAATCAGTATAATCCTAAGAAGTTTTTGACATTCGAACAACAGGTGTGCTATGAAACTATGAAGAGAATCAGGGAATTCTCATTATTCAGCAATAAAAAGCCATTGAGCAAAGATCTTGCAAAAAATATTGATAACATTGTAATTGCAATTGTGGCTTTGACTAATTTGCAGGCAGTCAATTATGAGAATGATGGCGAAGAAGAGTCAAACGATGAATTATTTCCGAATGGATTATTCAAAATGGATGTAAATTCTTAGATTTTAAGATATATTTTTTTTCTTAAATTGATACAAAATAAATTCATTTCAAACAAAAAATTAAGAAAAAAGGATTCAACGGTCATTTTTCAAAATTTGAAAGTCCGTTCATAAAAATGACATTTGACTCGTATGATGTGTGTCAATCGAACGCACCTTGCTAAATTGACAGTTCAGTTTCAGATCGCGCGCATTTCACAACAATTAGTCAACAAAAATATTTATTAAAACAAAATTAGTATTATTTTTGCATTTTAAAATACAAAAAACTTTCACAAAACTCTAGAACAATGTCGAGTACTTCACAAAAACATCGTAATTTCGTCGCAGAACCCATGGGGGAGAAACCAGTCACAGATTTAGCTGGCGTTGGTGATGTGCTTGGAAAAAGATTAGAAGCAGCTGGATTTGATAAAGTAAGTACAATTTAAATGATTTAAAGTCCTTTCATATTGATTGCTGGTCTTCATTTACAGGCTTATACAGTGCTAGGTCAATACTTGGTCCTGAAAAAAGATTCGGAATTGTTCAAGGAGTGGATGAAAGATGTTTGTAATGCAAATTCAAAACAAGCGGCTGACTGTTACCAGTGTTTAAATGATTGGTGTGAAGAGTTCTTGTAAATAATTCGTAAAATTAAGAAAAATTTAATTCAAATTCAATTTAAAAAAAAGAATTAGAAAAAAAAATCTATATAAAAAATCTGACACGATGACACTTCTTCAAAAAAAACAATGAAACTCAAAGTTATATTTTGATGCTCTTTTAAAAACCTTTATGTTATCAATGTAATTATGTAATTTTAATGATAATAATAATAACAATAAAACTTGACTAATTTCATATAAAATGTATTTTTCAAAATTGTTTTCTTTATTAAATTAAAATATTGATTTAATTCCATGAACTTTCTCGCGATGTAGATTCAAGTCGTCTTCCGATACAGATTTATATGTGCACAGATCACAGTTGACTAATTTGAGTTTACATGAGGACCGCATATGATCAGCTAGTAATCTGTTGGTAGGAAAGTCTGTAAAACACACAGGACAGCGAAAAATTGTGTTTGTTTTTCTTATCTTTTTATCATCAAGTATCGAGTGTGTCACAAACGAGCTTGATGATGATTCACATGCACTGACATCAATTTTAGCCGATTTCTGATTCTTCTGATATTGACAAAAGTAACACAAGTCATATAATTGTCCCTCAACTGAGTCTAGCTGGGATATCGTGGCTTTACAAATACTACATTTGGGATATGCGACATATTGATTTTCATTTTCAAGGACAAGTTCGATGTTGTCATCAACGGAATTGTCTTCAATTGTACTTGTAACTTGGGAGGGAGTTGCTTTAATCGTATTTTCATTTTTCTGATGATTTTCTGCATAGTGCTGCTGCCATTCTTGCATCGAGTCAAAAAGGGTTTTACATGCCACTACAGGACATTGATACACAATCGAATTATCATCGTTATTCTCAATAATGATTTCTTCCTGTACAATTTGTTGGACGTTCTTTATTTCATCGTCATCTGAAACTGGTTCATTTGATTTTTGAATCTTCTTTAATTTTTGTAATTCAGCTTCCATTAATTGCGATTTTGGCTTTCGCTTATTCCGATTTTTTCTCCGTGCCCTTGCTGTTCTTACGATCATGTTGAAA
>LN483532.1:269468-318147 GCA_900002565.1 Culicoides sonorensis
ACAAATTCTTCCCCATTCGTCCAAGTCAACGAGGATTGCGATGGAAGATGATTCAATTAAATTACTCATTTCAAATAAAGTTTCTTTTTTGTGACTGTTTTGATGCAATTTGTATTGTTTTGTTTTGATACGAAAAAGTGTTCTCAATTCCACGATATCCCATTTGTATGTGAAAAGGAAATTCAAATGTGAAATTCGTTGAAATTTAAATCAATATTTAATTTTATTTTAAATTACGATGATTTATGAATGATCTTAATATGATATGAGAATTATATGAAAAATTTCATTATTTTTTCACAAAATCATAAAAATTGTGAAAATTCAATTTCAATTAAAATAACGGTCAATTCAAATACTGCTCAATTCAATTTAAATCACATTCATTGTACACACAGAAATTTTATGAATGAAATTTTACGTTACAACTGCGCATTGTCTGTACAGCTCTGTTCCATTCACTATGATAGTAAATCCTTCTTTTTCTATATACACACATACATACACACGTACTCGTTAAAATACTACACAAATTCCATACAATTCTCTATGATTCCTCGTTATTTTCTTTCATTATTTCGTTATATACATATATTTTTTGGTATGTTGCAGCAGCAGCAGCAGCAGAACCACTTTCAATATAATATAATATTTATGTAGCTTAAACATATTGTGAGCCACATGTAGTATATAAAATAATATGAATGTTCAATATTCACATTGCAAGTCAGCCGGTTTCAGTCTGTTTTTAACGTTCACCTGAATAAGGTCGGAATCTTTGTAATCGCATATACATTGAATTTATTAAGATTATTATTGTTACTTTTATTTTTTTTATTATATATATACTTCTTAGTATAATAATATTAAAATACGAAATATCATAAAGAATGTCAAATTATCGTATGAATATTAATTAATCAAAAATCATTCAAATTTCAATGAATTTGTGCTAAAAGGAACCACATCGCGTTTATCGTGGTTTTAATATTAAATCAAAGTAAAAAATAACGATTTATTTTTTATTAATTAATTAAATATTAATGTAAGTGTATAAATTTAAGTGAATTTGGTGTATTATTTTAGAAAAAATAAGGAGATTAATCAATGATATACATAATTATAATGATAAAATAAAATTTGGAATTTAAAGTGATTATTATTTTTTTTTTTTTTTTATAAAAGTGAAGAAAGTTTCCCGTAACACTATTTTTTGAATATTTATAAAAAAAAATTAAACTAAATTTCAAATATTTTTCAGTTTTTTTATTAATGATACATATTTGAAGATAAAAAAAAGAATATAATAATAAAAGAAAAGAAACCGAAAGCAATTTCATATCTTCGATACATGAGAAGTCAATAATATGAATAAAAATGATAATTTATGACTAGTTTTTTTTTATATTTTTTATGTTTATTACTTATTTATGTTAAAATTATATTATATTATATTATATTATATTATATTATATTATATTATATTATATTATATTATATTATATTATATTATATTATATTATGAGTTTAAATCAAAAACTTCAATCTTAAAATAAAAACATGATTAAATTCAAATTTATGAGATAACTTTCGCGGTTTATTCTCAATTTTTTAAACGGTGTAATGATAAAAATAACAATAATTTTATACATGAAAAAAAACATCTAAACACAAGTAAAAACAAAAAAAAACATTAAATAGATTAAAAAACTCATTGAAACGAGACATAATTTGGCCAATTTAAACATTTTCTATACCCAACAAAAAATTTTAAGTCCAAAAAACGGTTCAAAAGCAAATGCTTAACTTTCTTATAATTGGCCTCTGGCTACATTTTTGTGTGTAACAAAAAATATATTATAAGAAAAAAAAAATTAAATTGTTCAACGCGCTCTATTGAAGCTTTAAATTATTAAAAACTTGCTAAATGTTATTTTTTTGTAATGTAACATTTTTTCTTATAATGATAATAATTCTTCGTCTTGTAACACAATTTTGTTTTTTCATTCAATTTTTTTCATTTTATCACTTAGTTTGAATTAAAGTTTTCTTTATATTACGATTAAAGTGAGAGTGAAATGTAATGGAAAAAAATTCAAATTTAAGAATCGTGATCTGATTGTTTGATCTCTTTGAATGATAATGATAATGAAATAATGTAAAGTTAAATTTAATCGATAATTTGTTTGTTTTTCTTGTTATTTTGAATTTTAATTAAATTTAAAAGGAAAAAATTATTGACATAATATTGACTTCTTGTGTATTTTGAATAAAAATCATTAATTAAAGTTCACTTTGATTAATGTATTTTTTTTTGTTGTTTTTAATTAGAAAATTAATTCAATATTTGAATAAAATAAAAACATAATAAAACATATTTAATTATAAAAAAAAGTAAAATTCGATTTGGATAAACAATTTCACTTTTTATGAAAAGTACTGGATTTATTCAACAATTTTGAATAAAGGAAACCAATTATAACTGATAAAGGTAGGTGTGTGATAATTTTTAATTACTTTCAAATGTTTACTTTTCTTATCAAATATTTTTTTTTTAAATGAGATTTCTTTGTTTTTTTTTTTAATGAAATTGAATTCAAGGAAAATTAAGTGAAATTTTGTACATGAAATTAATTGTGAAAGGTTTCTGAGTAAAATTTTACTGTAAAAAGCGCTTAAAAGAGCAATGAAGTGCAATAAAGACCAATCAGGCGTCGAAAGACATAAAAGTGTAAAAAAACCAAAGAAGAGCAGACAGGCGCGATTAACGGTTGCAATAAAGTGCTTTAAAAACCCTGTATAAAAAAATTAACCCTTCATCATGAAATGCTCCACGAAAAACCCTTCTTAAATCATTTTTTGACAATATTCTCGATCATGATCCTCCTCAGTATGACTGGCATTCACACACCTCATGGTGATGGACTTTCTACGACGACTCTAGCGACCGTGAAAATCCTAAACTCGATATTTCTAGGAGAGACGGTTAAAAGGTTAATATCTTGACCCAATAAGAACGAAAAGGATTAATATTAAATTTTACTTCAAAATAAATTGTCAATAAATCATATTATACATTTTAATATGTTATCCCCTGAGACGTAATAGAACAGAAACCCATTTATTCACTTTTTTGCTTCTCTTCTTCTATTTTTTTCTTCAACTTAAAAACAAAACGTATCCAAATCACGTACTAATATACTACAAAATACATACAACACCTAGAGCCTAGAAACATGTATCGTGAGAAAAAACGTTAATAAATTATGTAATCAAACCAAAATAGGTTATATTCTGTTTTTTTTTTTGATATTTTACTTTTAGTTTTATTTTTTTTTATTTATGACTCTATTTTTTTCATTTCATTTCATTTCATTTTGTATTTCATATAAATTTGAATTGAACAAATTTTTTGATTTAGCATGAAATAATTTGAATGGATATGACCACAATAATAATAATAATAACATAACCTAAATAATGTGCTAAAGGCTAATATGATTGTGTTTATTGGTAGCTATAATTGTTACATTATAATTATTATTATTATAAGACTTCTTGAAGGTTCATATACGAGTAAAAATAAAATAAAGATTTTTTAATAGAATTGTGTCTCAATATAAACCACAGGAATTTAATTGAAATTCTGTAATAAAGTTATTTTTTATTTCACGTAGAATTACAATGCAGACTTATTAATGCAGTGTAGCATAAAATTAATTTTAATGTTTTACTTTTCATGGATTTCATGTCATTTTTTATTTGACTTATGAGCATTAAATTAAAAATATTTTTATGTGGATTTAAAGTCAAATGAATAGAAAAATATAACAATTAAAGAAGTTACTTGATGATTTACAGTAAAAATGTTTCATTGTCATAATTTTATTTTTCATTTCATGTTGACCAGAATAATGTATTTTTAAATTTTTTTCTTTTAAAATTAAATTTCAATGAATCACAGTCAAAATTTCTATTAAAATTATTAATTTTAATTTCTAAGAGAAACCACTTTAGAAGCGTAGGACGTTTATTTATAAGTTTAAATGTAAAAAATGTTCAACTTCACGTTTCTTAATGAAACAGAAGGAAGATAAATTGATAGATAATAATGAAACTAACAGTGAAACTAATTTCAATCCAAATTTGGTCGAAACGACATAAAATTTAGATTTTTTTTAGGTTCAATAACTATAATGAGAAATTTTTTGGTTACTGATTAAAATTGAGTGTGGAGATTATACGACGCGACGTTTCCTTGATTTCTCATTGTAAAATGAAATAAGAAGAGGAAATCAGAGAGAATTTCAAGTGAGTTTGAGCTGATCTCAGTACGATTTTATGAAAAAATATTCAATGAAATTAATTGAAACTTCATAGGGGTGTTTTGGCCATTTTTGGTCATCTAATGTATGAAATATGCCTTAAGTCACTTCAGGAAAGTTGAAGCTTTGAACAATTTCTGACAGTTTTGACTTACATTTTTGCCTAAAATGCATAATATTATAGTATTTTCTGTCAAAGGTTCTGAGTACTTCACAAGACTGATGGAAATTAGAATTCGAGTTAAGGATGGTAAGCATAAACATGCGACTGAGTTGATTTGAGCGCCAAATAGGTCTTAATTGGACCAATTCTCTTCGAGCTTTATGTCCTCTCAAGGTCCGTTTGATTCATCACAAACATTTAAATCTAACATCTAGCACCCATTAAGTTCCATTTGACCTTCATTATTCTTGTAAACGTGCAATCTTCACATCACCGCTAATTAAGCGTGTGGTTAATTTTTGTCTTTCCTTGTTCAATTTCAAAAAACTTCCTATTCATCAAAATCCCATTCATAATAATCAAGCTTTTAATTTAACATTTCGTGATAAAGAAAAGAAACAGAAAAATTCTTGTACGTGTCCAAACAGATCAAATCAAAAATGAAAACACTTCATATAATTAAACGTATAAATAAATAAACAGATAAACAAGAGATCAAAGATACAACGCTTAACATTTTGAGTCAAATAATAATAATAATAATTATATATCGTTAGAAAAGAAAAATGACACTTGTTTTCTATGTTAAAAAAGAGATTATTTCACCGTTATTTCATTCACATTTAAATGCGTTTCTATCCAAATCTACACACAATTCAATTTCAACGTATAACAAGTTTTTTTTTATGTTTATTTATTCTTCTCTAACTCTTTATATTCCTAACATCTTTCACATATTCATATATGTTGAATTTGAAATTGGAATGTATAGGAAAAAATTGAATGTTAAAATCAAAAGATATAATTATAGAAAAAAATGTTATAGAAATGCAAGGAATGTTACTTTTAATATATTGAAGGTCATGCACCAATAATTTTCTTTTCAATTTGTTATCTGTAATATTGTTTGTCCACTGTCTTATTTCTTATTCTATCATCAATTTACAGTTTGATTCGCTTGACGTCTCTTCACCATTATCTTTCTTTTTTAATCATAAATCAAAGTTTAAAGACCACAATTAAATTGCATACATGTCTCTTATGAGACTGAGTTTCTCAATGAAAATATTAAATTTAGGCGCCATTCAATGAAAATATTGTCATTTAACCATTGATTAGCATATGTTCCCCTAAATTTTTGCAAAATTCTATTCATATGTGATTTAATCTCCAAATTTAGTCTCATTATTGTTTGTTTTGAATTAAAGGAACCCCCCAAAATATTAAATGATATGAAATGAAATGGTCTTGAATTTACGTTAAAAGATTAAATTTATTATCCCTTCTGGTTTGTAATACAAGACTTAAAACGACATATAGCATGTTCTTATGTCGAGTTTATTCAAAAGGCGAATAAAGAACAAGAAAAGAATATGATAAGGATTTTAAAGAAAATGAAAATAATAAAAAAAAATTATACTGGGATGAAATTTCATTCATAAAGGAACCGAAACTATAATAAAAGAGCATTAAAATTAAAATTCAGAAGACATCAAGGTACTTTAGAAAGATTATCATTATTTTCATGTATCAGGTCTATGATTTAATTTTGATTCTTATAATTTGTGAGTCTTAGGAAAAATTTAGAACAGAGATTTAGACTTGACACACAAAAAAAATGTAAAACGTGGTTGTGAACGATATAACAGGAGCATTTCTATAGATAGGGGTCACCATTTTGAAAAATCATCCACTTTGGAAAATTTAGCCACTTTGAACACGTCGGTCATTTAGTCAAAGTCATCCTCATTAAAAACTGCTTTTTGAAAAAGTTGGTCATTTTAGACAATTGAGCTATTTTTAAAAGTTGACTAGACTGAAGTTATCAACGACTTCATCAACCACCTTCACAGTCTAGAAGAGGGGTTTTTCGGACTTTTCCTTTGAAAATTTTTTGAGAAAGGCCTAAATACAACCTAAATGTCGCGCTGAGAATTAACTTTGTCAGTAAACATAAAAATTCAGGGTAAAAGTCGTTAATGACACCTGGAGCGTGCCCTGGAGGGCCCATAGAGTCCCAAAAACCCTTCTTCGAGGCTGCTAAGGTCGTTGGTGAAGTCGTTGATAGCCTCAGTCTAGTTAATTATTCCATTTAGCTCAGACGGTCGGACGGATAACACCCACGGTACCCACAATACTCAAATTTTTCTTGAAATCCACGAAAAATGCGCTTAAAATATTAAAATTAAATCGACAAACACTTTCATTTCCTTTATCTTTAATCATAAGCTGTGGACAGTGTTACAATCATGAAATTCCTTCACAAAACACAAATTAATGTAAATAAAATATTTTGCTTTGAGATAACAATTAATTTAATTTAATTTAATTCCGTATTCATTTGAAATTGTATCCATTTCACATTAAAATTTAATTTTAAACATTGAACGATTCAATGCAGTTGAATTCAAAGTAAGATAAGAAAATCAATGAATTTTGTTTTAAATTTACATTTTCAATGAAATTGCCACAGTAAATTAACATGAAAATTTAAATTTTAAAGGTAAATATTTTCCCTTAATCAATGTGCTTTATATTTTTGAATAATTTAATGTAACACAAACCTATTTATTTTTTAAAATTGTTTCATGGAAGTCAAAAGTCAGTTAATTTGCAAATAAATTTAATTGTGTTATAATTTTGGATTTTGTTACCTTAAAATTTCAATGAAAATATGATATCTTTATGACATGAAAAGGATAAAATTTGATTTAAATTACGTGAGTTGAAAGATAAAATTAAAATTTGTATAAAAATGTGGGTCAAATCGGATTTTCTTGCAAGGAGTTTGTTATTGTCATATTTTATTGCAATAAATTGAATAACAATCATGATGATAAACAGTGATATTTGTTGATATCAATAAAAAAATAGTTTAAAAAATAAACAAAACAAAAATAAATACTAGAAAGATTCAAAACAGGTGACAGTATTTAAATGTGAATGAATGAGAAAAAGCAATATAAAAGAGAATTAAATTGAAAATAAAAAAATACCTTAAGGCAAAATACTTGTTATTTTAACACTTGTTCCAAGTAGATTGTAGTCATTTTTTCTACTATTCTCAAGAATAGTTTATTAAATTAATATCAGTTTATTGATTTATTTGTATTTTATTCCTGTTTTTTTCTTCTGTGTTCAATGTGTGTATGTGATTTTTTTTTCATATTATTTATGATTATATAATATTCCATAAATTCTTTGGTTACACGTTTAAAGTTATAGCAAAAACAGGTTGTTTATTATGGTCCGTGTATTAATGTTTCAAAGAATATTCGATTTATATATTATGAGGAATTTCAAATCACTGGTCATCATCAGTTTGACTGGAGGAGGAAGCAGTGAATGTAGATTTTTTTTTGTCTCAATGAAACTCTTTAGGAACATGATCCGGATGTGAGTAGAATTTGGTTGTGTCTTCGATAAGAATTTCATTAAATCTGAGTTGAAAGCTGTACGTTTGGTATTTTAAGCGCTTTACCGTCCACTTAGGTTAACAAAATGGCTGACTTCCAAAATGGCTGACTTCCAAAATGGCGGAATTTCAACATGTCAGAATTGATATTGATAAAAGAATTTTCTTAAATGGCATGAAACCGTACCATGTAAGCGTAAAATTGCCAATAATTTTCGAAATTTTTATTCAAATTAACAGGAAGCTCGTTAAAAATTACATTCAAAAAACACCTTGTAAGCGTCAATCTCCGTCTGCGGAACAACTCAATAAAAATTCCAGAACTCCCAAATGGTCGAATTTGATGAGACAAGATGCGAAAAATTAAATTTTTATAGTGTCTTTAAATTTAAGGCTTTACCTTCGTTAGGCATCGACGCGTAACATTGGTCAAATACCATTCAATTACATGTGATAAGAATTTAACCGGTTCATTTACTTCCATTTATAATTGAACAATTTTTATAGGAAGTTGTGGGTGATTTTGTTTTTCAATGTACATTGTAAAATTAAAACGTGTTACTTTTTTTTCAATGCATTTTAAATGTCATACAAATATTTTACACGCATTTCTTTGAATATTTTTATTTTTGTGTTGCTATGAAAAATACGCTTTTGGAAGCAGTTTGTCGGACGTCCATGATGTGATATAAGATGAGTCATAAAAAACTTGGTCTAAAAACAAATTAGAGGTCTTTGAAAGACTTTAATCTTCAATTAGAAGTAACAAATTCCAAGAAAACTAAAAGCGATGGTAGTGCCACCTAGGCATGTAGAATAAGTTAGGAAACTTTTATTAGCCAAAGTACGCATTAAAAAATTGCAAAAATTTATGTTAGTTTATTTAATTGCCGTAAAGCTAGGTTGGCGCTATTTTTTCTCTGTCTTATACGTGGTTTGAATTAACCTTAATCCCCTTAAATGCACTTTACATGAAATTTATTTCATTTTAACTGCTCATTGCAAATACAGATATAAAAAAAAATACTAACAAATGAATAAACAAACAGAGATAAGACAGGTTTTTTTTACAACTTGACTTGTTTGTATTTTTTTTAACTAAATTATTCCACATGAAATGTTAAATGTAAATTATAAGTAATAATATTTATTATTATTATTAGACATACTAGTTGCTATTTTTTTTCAAAACATATTTTTTTGGGGTCAAACTCCTCAATGGAATGAAGTGGAAAATAAACCATAAAATTCTTTCACCATTTAAATCGATACGTGAAATAAAAATGAAAAGAACGAACAAAAAAAAATTGTGATAAGAAAAGAGAAAGAATTCCAATTTATATTCATTCTTCACCAAAAACGGGCAGATTAATTATAATCTAGAATTTTACGTATTTTTCTGTTTCTTTCTTGTATTTTTTTTTTGTTTTGAATGAAAGTTAAAATTAAAATGTCTCAATATCTAATAAGATAACATGTAATTAAGGTATCAAGTAACAATGGAAATTTACTTTGCGTATAGATTAAATTGAAAATAAGCCATATAAATGATGTTTCGCTATATTTTGTGTATAATGAAACTAAATTACAAAATCTATTTTTTTGTTTAAATGAAATTCAAGACAAGAAACAAGACAAAAGCTCTAAGACTTATTGACAATTAGACATTGTTAGTATATAAAAAGGAAAATGAAAATGTAATGTAAAGTAAATCCAATTAAAATACCTTCGTTTTTAATTAAATTAGCAATTTATTACAATAATTGTACTGTTACAATTATATTAGACAATTCAAAGTGCAAGCATTTTGTATTAAATTTTATTATTTAATGAGTTTGTTGCAATGACTTCATTTTCCATTGTGATTATGAAAAGGGTTTCATATCACTGTCATCAATCATCATGCAATAATTGTTATGACTTTCAATGTTATTCAATGGAAGTTTTTTTTTATTTGAGCATATTTTTCATTGAATTTTAGAACCATCACTCATGTTAAAACCAGAAATTTGTTTTTTTTCTTGTTTCCTGTGATGTGATGAATTTAAACAATAGAAATATTGATCACATCATTTTTATTGTTTTGACTAAGCGATTACTTATATGGTGAATTCACACTTTGTTAAAACTAATCAACAAGTCATAAAAAATATCTGACAGTGATTTCATCCACATAAAGGTAAAATAATGTTAAGTCATCAATGAAGTTAAAATATTGTTTTTAATGGAATTTCAATGAAAAATGCTCTTCAAGGAACATTTTGATTGACTGTCTGTTACCTTATCTTAAACCTTTTTTTGAAGAATTCAGCCTCTGGATGATTGTGAGCATCGTTTTTCGACTCGATGACCATTAAAATGTGAATGAATTGTGTGAGATTACGGACTAGGAAAGTAAATTTCTTTGATCTCTTATAAATCAAATTTCACTGAAATGCACTTTTATCCACATTTAATGATGACATTTTCACATATTTTTTTAAATTTAATGGCATTCATCTTGATTATTATTTTCAATCTTAACTAATGATTCTTGTTGAAATTTATTTGTTACTGTATGATTATAAATGTTTTTTTTTAAATAAAAATAATAAATAAACATGAATTTAATGAATGAAGATAAAAAAATCACACATAAGCATTTCAATGTCAATCGAATTCGAAGATGCATCACATGTTACATCATGACATTTGATGACCTTTAAAAACTGTTTTTTTTTTCAATGACAAGGTCATTTAAGATTCTGGACATGACCGGCCAAATATGCAAATTGCTTTTTTTATTTTGATATGAATATTCTTAAAGAGTCAATAAATTTTTTTTATTTCATTTGTTTTATAAGATTCTTAACCCTTCCATATACGTGAGTGACTTGATGTGACTTTCTTTGTTTTCCAGCGCTTTGTGTATCTATTGAACTGAGTCTGCTAAAGAATTGCTTTTCACTTTTGGGCCCTTAATGTTCTTAAGTCTTGTTGAATGACATCAATCCACCTTTCTTTGGGGTGCCCAATACCACGATGATCCTCAGGTTCATTTAAAAAAAGCGTGTCTGAGCGTATTCGGTCGATTCGTTCCTCGAATTCGGCGACTTTTATGTTTAACACTTTGATTCAAGTGTCCAAGCTCGAATTTAAGCCTTATCCTTCATTCTAAGTTGAAAACGCCCCGCAAATCACTCCGTAGTTCAAGGCGATAACCCTGCATGCGTGAAAATCCACGGTTCGCGAAAAAAAAACGCGGATCGCGAAAAATACCGCAAATCGCAAAAAAACTAAGGCTAAATAATTAAAAATAAACCCCGCAACGTCCTGTAATCCGGGGCTATCGCCAAGCACTACGGGGTGATTTGCGGTGCGTTTTCAACTTAGAGTGTTCATCTGTCATTTCTTGCATCACACCTTGCGTACCTAGCGAGATCTGATATGCCTCGTTATGAATTTCGTTCGCTTAAAGGAATCTGGCTTGAAAGAAAATCTATGGGCCTCCAGAACATTCAATACAGAAAATAGATGCAATTTTGCTCCTGCAATTTATTACAAGTACAAATTTTCCCACAACGAAGCAAAGGGTTAATGAAATGTATAATAAAATATAATCCTAATAGGCGCGTTCTTGATAAATATTGACATTAAATTTTCATTCTCATCTTGATATTAAATTTTTTTTTATCATTTTATTTTAATTTTATTCATCAAAACCAGTGTGTGTCCATTGTTTTGATTTCAAACCTGATTCTGAATTGTGATTCATTCAAAATTCTTAACAATATTTTTATTCTTTTAAAAATTTTTATTGTAACCTAAAATAACATGTGATTCAATCTTACTTAAATTTCAATTTCATACAAATATCATGAGACATATAAAAACATATGACAACAACACCTCAAGGCGTTTGCGTTTTTCATTAGACACTTATGTCTAATTACATCAATGTTCATATTTATATTCATTGCACTTTAATATGTTTTTTTTTTATTTTAATTTTAAATTGAACTTGCTTGCTACGAAAAAGGGGGAGTTTTACTAAAAAATGATGTAAGAATTAATGTCAAGTATAATGTACTTTTTTAAGGTACCCTGAAGGGAAAAATAATATTCAGATGAGAAGTCATGAAATAAAATTACCTTTTTTGAATTTCATTTATTGAAAGAACTTGGGAGATAGACAGAGGTAATTAAAAGCGCTTTCTTTAAACATATTACATTTAAAACGGGTATTAACACAAAAAAAAATTTCAATGTTATAAGCTTGAGGCAAATTGTTAGCAATATGTTTGTTTTGATGTTGAAATACTCTAATTTTTTTTTGTTTGATTAAAATGATTTTAAATGTAAAATGGATTTTTTTTTTAAATTTAGTATTAAATATGATAATTTTTGAATAAAAAATAAATAAAAGAAAACAGTTTTGTATCAAAGTCTGGTGTGGTTACAATAGAATTTGTATGTCTGTAAAAAATCTATATCATTTATTTATTCAAAAGTACACATTCCACTTCAACATATTCAAAGAGTATACAAAAAACCCTCATTTTAGCTTTAAGCTAAGTATGTGCACTGTGCATTCAAACACACACACACCAAACCTCTCTTAATGCCTTTTTGCATATTAATAACATACTTAAAATATAAATTTTGCGCTTGGAATACGTTTAAAAATCATTTCCTTGGTTACACTTCTTACGATAATTGACAATATGTTACATTTTCTACGTGGTATTTCATTATTACACGAGTAAAACATAATTTTTAAAAGGAATGGTTTGTACTTTAAATAGATTGTCTTGATAAAATGACAACAATTGTGTTAAGTTAAACAATGAATTGGCGTATCAAATTAAAAATTTATTATTATTTTCTTTATCACATTTAAATATTTGAGTTAAATTTACTTAATTTAATATTAAATTTATCGTCACTTTATCATTGTACTTTTTTTATGCAGTGTCTCGCGATATTTAGAGCAAAACTGTGTAATGTAAAGCTATTAAATTTACAAAAAAAAAAAACATTTAATATACAAAAATGTAAATACAATTAAAAGTCAGTCAGTGTTAGAAATAAAAAAAAAATAAAAATCTGATGTTATTTAATATGAAAAGAAATCTAAGAAAGTAACGAAAAATTGAATAAAATAAATATGTAATAAAATGTTTGTTTGTTATTGTGTATTTTTATTTTACTTTTATTAATATTACACATAAAATTAAATGCTACAATAATAATAGAAAAGTAATAAAAATGCAAGTCTTTTTTCAAGCAAAAAAAAAGTGATTGTTAGGGTAGATAAATTTTTTCGTTTGGCTTATAAACTGAATTATTTTGTTATGGTATTTAAAAGGCGTTTACATTTTTATTTTGAATTTCAATATTGGGGCATTTAAGATTAAGTTGGAGCAAAGTCAATAAAATGTTGCAGTAAATGTTTTATTTTGTTTGCTGTTCTTGCAACGTTTTATCTTAGAAAAGTAGAATTTTGCTTTAATTATTTTTTGTTATTAATTGGAAGAGGTTTAATTTTTATTATGATATTGATTAAGATTAAAGTGATGAGATTTGGAACCAGTTTGAGAAATTTGATTTTGATAGGAAAAAATTAGAAATCTGAATCATTGAATGGTGTAGAAAAGCGCATTATGATGAATCAAAAAAAGTGATATATTCTTATCACATAAAACGGAGATTCTTAACCCATTAACTGCCGCTCCTAAAATATTGAGTTTTGAACAAAAAGTTCTTCTATGATTTATTCTTTAGATTAAAATGAAAACTTTTCTTTTCGGTGAAAATTTTAGGTTTCATATAAAATTTTTACAGGAGAGCCAAAACAAAATACGTATAAGTGCTACACAAAGCTACACTGAAACCATGTACGAGAGAGAAAAAATCGCGACTTTCCTTAAAAATTTAGCTCATAATTTTTTTAATTTTTGGTTTAAATTCAAAAATGATTCAACTGTTTGCTGTAAAATATCTTAAATTAAGACTCTAAAAAAGATTGACAAAGAATATTTTTGATTTGAACGTGAAAAGTGACCTCAAAGTAGGTGTAGCGTAAAGGCATCAGTCGTGATTAATGGGTTAACGGTTTTTTGATCAATTTAACGGAGCTCAATCCTAACCCTTAATTTTTCTCATGAGCTCTTGTCCCTGTGACAAAAAATTAAAACCTGGTTCCGATTAAATTTATCTAATTTTAATTTAATGAATCAAAAAGCTTTGAAAGTGACAGCAGACAACGGTCTATAATTGATTCAAATTTTACATTAAACCACGTGTTTCATGTTCAATTTCATACCAATTTCACTATTTTCCTAGTCATGCCGAGTTTTTTTTTCAATAAAAAAAATAACATATTCATAGTAAAAAAGAATTTGCAAAAACTATCACAAATATGATAATCACGATGAATGACTGCGAATTCGTACAATTATATTTCCCTTTCATTTGTTTACAACAAGTTTTTATTATTATCACAGTAAATTTTTTTTGCCTCTTCTTTTTCATTTTTTACCATTTTTACATGTTTTCTACGTCATTTTCTTTTCAAACATGAACAATATTATACCTAAATTAAATTATAATGACAAAACATCGTAAATTGATTTTTTATTTGTTTATTATCACACGCTGTTACGAGTCTTAACATGTCTATATAAATTTAAATTCAGTGAAATAAGGAAATAAATATATTAATGTGAAAATTAAACTTGCATTTTTTTTCTATAAAATTTTAAATGAACGTTAATGAACTCTTCTTACATGGTTCTGTTTACTAACAAAATGTGTTTGAAAATGTGCTTTAAATTTTTAAATGCAAATAGAAAGGAAAAGAGAAATTTTTATCAAGCATCATTATCACAATAAAAATTGAATTTGAAGCGACTTACTGGCATCATATAAAATGATTTACCTTCAAACTGTGACATGGAAAGAGATAGGAGAGGTGCATCATCATTAAATGTATTTTGAATTGAAGTCAATCAAATTTATTATACAGTGAATTAAAGTCTCTCTCTCTCACTTTTAAATGAAGTTTTAAATGAAGTCATAAATAAATAAGAAATAGAACGTTCATGTACATTCACTTTTTATAGACATTTAGAAGACGATTTTTTTTTTAAATGAATAAATCATAATAATTGATGTAAAAATTTATGTGTTTTTTTCCTCCATTATTACAAGCAAATGACCAGTCACGTCAAACAAGTAATGTGAATTTTTCTAACAATACAAAATTTTTATTATGTGAAAAAAATGCACAATAATTTCACTTTCCTTCAATATGTTTAAATGAAAAAATAGATACTTAACATCAATTTCATTGTAAAATTATGTTATTTGTTTATAAAAGTCTCTTAAGAGGCTCTCTTTTGTATTTAATTTTGTATTTCAAACAAAATAAAAATTATAAATATTTACCTTATTATAAAAAGATCAATAAAATAATAATAATAATTTAATTTAAATACATGTTTTTGATTGATTTTATGCTCACTCAATTTCTCCTCATTTAAAATTCAATTTCCAATGTTATTTGATTGTGTCTTACTTTATGAACACTTTGTTTGAGGAGCAAGTACAAAGTTTAAATAATAATAAAAGATTTATTGTGTTTAATCTGTCTTGGCATGTCTAAAATTTCCTAATAATTAATTTATGTGTGTGTTTGATTAGTTTTAAGAGTGTTGTAAATTTTATTGGTTAACATGACAGGTGATGGGAGAACAATAAACCAGAAATTCATCGATTTAAGACGAATTTCAAAGATTATAAATGACGGAAGACGTTCGTAGCTCAGATATGTTAGAATTTGAAAATTTTCCAGAAAACAGTGTTGCCACATTCTTAATTTTTTGACGCATAAAATTTTGATAATTCATTGTACTAACTTAGGTTAACCGAAACCTTATAGTTTTTGTTTAATGACCTTGCTTGACCTAATTTTACTTGAGTGCTCTAAGAAAAAAGCCGTTTCATAAGGAAATCTAAAAAGCAGAAAAACTTCAACTCAAATATTCTAACAGCAGCACTAATCCCAGCATAGCTATTTTTTTTATCCAAAAGTATCATTTCATTTATATTTATTATTATTGTTATTATCATTTGACACTTAGCACACTCTCTTTCATTGAAGTTCTTCAAATGTAACTCAAATAGAACCAAATCAAATTTTTTTTTGGTTCATGTTTATTCGTTTATTGTTTTAGTAAATTTTTTTTTTGCTCTATATTTTTTTATCATTTATTGTACATTAAATTAGCATACATAAGAAAAATTCAGGATCCACACACACAACTAAAATGATGGTGACATAAATATTTCAAAGTGAAAATAGTAAAAAAAAAACATTGAAACATATGTTTTTGACTGCTATCAAACGCAGTATCATGATGATTTGAATATGAATGAGACACAAAGGACTTGTGATGTGTGTGCATGAGAATGAGAAAAAAAGACATAATAATAAAATTAATGGCAAAAAGTTGTACCAACAAAATACACACAAACATACAAAAATAATACTCAATAAATGTTTTGCTTAAAAGGAGACTTCTTATCCTGGAATTCGTTTAAAGTAACTCAATTCAGTACTTTAAAGATAAAAGTAAGTTAACATAACATTTCACATTTTCCCCCGGAAAATTGAAAGAACTTTTCATTTTCAATTCAGTGCATGATGAAAAATATCCAGGTACATTGTTTTGATCTCACATGATATTTCATCTCATGTTATTATTTTTGTTCTTTGGGTGGCATTTCGCGAAATGATAAACACACACACTTTCAAATGTACGAAGAGAAACAGGAGAAGAAAAAAATAAGGGAACATGACGTTGACAAATTATCTGATTATATTTCAAACAGGTTGTAATCTTAGGAGCGTGTCACTTAAATTCATTTTTTTGATTATACACAAAAACGTTTAAATCAAATTAACTTGAAATCAAAGAGAGGGCTTTTGAGTTGTTGTAACAAAGCTACTTAATTTGAATTTTTTTTTTTACTTGTTAAACACATGAGGGGAACATGTGAAAGTAAAATTACGACAAAAAAATAACTGAAAGTGTTGATGTTGAACTAATTTTTTTTTTAAATGATTTTTTAATCATCATGCATTTCATCAAACATCGACAAGGTAACGGTTCTTTTTCTATTTTTTCAATGTATTTTGTGTTTGTAAATTAAATTTCATTTATAAATAAATAATTAATAAAGATATTATTGACTTATAAATATTTATAATTCAATTTTTTTTGAATATATTTGACACACATTTTGACGGTTTCTTCTTAATATATTTATGAATGAAAGTGAAGCGTCTATTTTTTTTGACTTAATTATTAATTAGTAAAAGTTTCCTATACACAAAATATTTTTCAATATCATTTTAGAAATAAATTAGTTGCAAGTTATTTATGATACGGAACGAGAAGTTGAAAAAAAGTTTTGGTCATTTGAATATTGTGATAAAAAATTAAAGTGTGGATGCTAGTCAAAATGTGTCACAGCAATATGTTGTTCGTTATCATAAATCAGTCGTTTTTGATGCATTTTGAATGAAAAGATGAAGTTTTAGAAAATTTGTCGGCTTTGAGTGACATCGTTATTAAGTTCTTAAATTAATTATCTTTAAATCTGTTAAGTATCATTTTAAACGATAATTTGATTGATTTGTGGTTTCACATACAGTGATGTTAGTTATTAAGGTACAGCTTGTATGAGACACGTTCAATATAAGACACCTCTAGTGTAGGGAACGATATTTGACATATGTAAAGCACAATACATAAAGTAACCCTCATTTGGGTGACAGGTCACAGCAATGTGCATGGTGACGAACAATCTGATATACTTGCTAGAAATTGCAATTCCGTCATCAATTATTCACGAGAACTGGTTCTGCCGTTTTCCCTGACCTACTTGAATACTTACAGGAAGGCTAGAGAGGCCAGGCTTTTCCGGTAATGGTGGTCCAATCAGGCGAGTACTCTTAGGTAGACTCGCCTCTTTATCAAGGTTTATCTAGATAACTGATCAGATTGAACCGTACTGAGCTTATAATTGTAGTAGGTATGTTCACTGGTCATTGTACTCTAGACTATCATCTCAGTCATTTTGACTCAAGAGATCCAATGTGCAAATGCTGCACATCTGAATTGTGTATGCCCAAGTATGCCAGATTGTGTGATATCACACTGCGTGAGTACTTCCCCAGTCTACCCTGCTTAGCTTTCTGAGAAGGTGTGGTCACTTTCCTGAACTGAACCAGGTCTAGTGGACTTTTTTCTTTAGTTGTTTCTCTAGATTTGGTTCCTTCTTCATCAGATACGATGATAATGGGTATGTACAATGGACCCGTCTGTAGGTCTGAGTGCTGGTTCTCTTCTGAGACCGCTTTAGAAATCTGATCTGATCATCAATTGAATCATCATGAATCAACATGAATCAATATTAAAAAATTAGGTTTTTCTTTAAAATTGCAACTTTATTACCTCCAGCTACATCACTTTGCATTTTATTATGAAAAGAAATTTTGAGAAACAAAGGTTGTTATTTTTTTTATTTTATATCCATGAAATTCCTTGTTTTTTGAAAACTTTTTTAAATTGACACAAAATGAAAACACTACTCATTACTTCCCAATCAACATATATCATAATATACAATAAAACCATCGTTAAGCGTCTTTGTAATGATTTCCCTCAAAACACATTCATTTTTGATGATAATATGTTTGAAATTCACTTTATTCAGCAAAATGCAATGAATAGATTCCTAATAGAAAATTTATGTTTGTATACATGGTTGAAACTTAATTACAACTTTGTCTAGGGATAATTTTAGTTTTACCATAAAAGCAGTTCAGTTACAAATACTCCGCATAATAAAACTTTATTTTTCATATCATCGTTAAAAGTCTATTGTTATTTTTCATGTATGTGTGTGTTTTTATGTGAATTTTTCGATAAAAAGATTTTAGAATACATTACTTCGTATTTTATGGGATCATTACGAGTAAAAAGTTGAATAGAAACTTTTTTACTCCAAACAACCTGTTAAAATATTTAGAATTTAGTGATACGCAGGTTGTTTTCATGGTTCATTGAATTCAATTTTTACCATGCAATTTGCGTTTTCGTGAGTGAATGTTAAATTGAAAAATGATTTTAAAATTTTAATATGAGAAAATTTGCCGAAAATTAACTTTTAAAAATAACTTTTATGCTTATCATACAAAATAATTTTATTTTAAGAACATTGAAATGAGCTTAATTTAAAATGAATCTTTTCATTATTACGTTGTTTGTCATCCAGTATCAATTTAATTGGAATTTTTAATTACTTCTCATTTTCTTCATATAATTTGATGATGGTAAAATAACTTTCTAATTTCAATAAATTTCATTCAAATATCTATGCAAATTATTATCAAAAGTAAATACCAGATTCTAGTTTAAATTTATCATCATCATCATCATAATCAAATAAGATTTGAAATGTTATCATAAAGTTTATTTGATTATTTACTCTCATTTCCAATAAGCAATTTATTGTGTGAGGTTTTATGTAAACAGAATTTTGATTGATCGTATTTTAAACGAAATTGAAGTACTTGATACATTAAAGGGAAAAAGTTATTGCAAAGTTTTTCAATAAATAATGTAAATGTGAGTTTACAAGTCAAAAACTATTAAATTTTCCTTGAGTTCAACCCTTTTCTATTCTATTAACACTTGTAATTCACTTGAATTTTCGGAAAAAAAGGATAAAGTGATGAATTTGAGTGTTAATGTCACTTTTACCTTTCACATCACCTTTTTATTATTTGAGTGAACATAAATTGTTATACATTTTTCGTAAGATACTATCAATAAACTATTAGACTTGAATTTTATAACACAATTTTAAAATGAATTTAACTTTTGACAGTGATGTAGTATTAAAATTTATTTCAATTTTTCATTTCAGATTTCATTGAAGACAACTTTTGAAGACATCAATTTGAAATGTAAGTACAATTAAATTCTGTTGTTACATCCCTGTATTACTTTTTGTATTTGAGTACCTTTTTACTATTATTATTATATAGAATTTTATAAGGTGATATTGAACGTGAGACATGAAAAAGGTAGTCAGTTCTAGTTTATTGAGCATTAAAATTCAATTTCGCCGTTCACACTTGATTAATGTGTCATCGTTTCACTATAAAGTTTTCTTTTATCTCGTCTTCATGTTATCTGGGAAGTTGAGATGTAAAGGTGAGGTGGAATATTTCGAACGGTGATGGAAATTTAACAGGTGTATGGGTTCAGTTGAACCGGTAGATTGAAATTTTAAGGAAAATTAAGGATAAAAAGTTAAAATTCCGTATTTATGCTACGATGAGCGACTAAAATCTCTAGGACTACTGTGAAAAATAATATTACGATTGTCAAGAATTCAAAGGTCGATCTTAAAGTCAGGAATCAAGTAAATGTATTTAAATGTCAGAGTAGAAGTGTTTTATATAAAATGTTAATTAAATGTTAAATTGACCAGGAAAAATAAAAGAGATAAGCTTGGAACTACAATAAAAGAAGTTAAATAAGAGATAATATCCTAGCCACGTGTAATGAAACCATAAATTATAGATCATAAGGAGATCAATCTTGAAGATTTGTTAGCAAATGCGATTTATGTATCGATAAAACCGATTAAATCATTCGTTTCAAAAGGAAATTCTGTGGTTTTAATCCGTATTTTTTACAACTACGAGTAAATGTTATCACTCTGTTTAACTTTGTTAACAATTTCCTGGACTCTGGCCATCGCAGAGTATAATTATAATTCGAAGAACGAATTCCTATAACATCCGAAACATGGCCTTATTCGGGATCAGACATCACACTGCGTTTTTTCACACTTTTTACCAAGCGCACATATAACGAAATATTTCGTGAGCGAGACATTTTTAATACATCTCGTGGACCAGAACGTAGAAATTCTTAGGTACCATAGTAAAGACACCGAACTATATAATGATGTATGTCTTCGATAAGACCTTTCCAGAGAATAGGTGTTAAAGAAATTTAAAGAAAAAATAGAAAACATCTTCTGGGCACAACGACGCCCATCACCAACAAGTTGTTGATTAGGAATAACATTCTTGTGGTTCCTAAAGGTTAATTAATCTACTCATTGCATGGTGATTGTTGGGCTGCTTTATTTCTAAATTTGAGAAGATATCTGAACATTGAAATTCAAACATCTCAGTAATCAAAATGTCATGAACCGGTTGTTAAAATTTTCATGTGGCATCACTGTTCATAAGATAACACAAAGATAAATAATATGATAAAGAAGTTAGAACAAAATTGCTACTTATCTTTAACAATAGTTTTCCCTATTCTTATATCTAAATTACATTTTATTTTATTGTCACAAGGATTTTCTCTTTGAATTACAAGCAATATGATCATTATTGTCCTTGATGTAACGTCTTTTTATGTTTATTGTTCTTATTTCATCTGTGAGAAAATCATTAGTTCTTATTTTGGGATAATTTTTGATTTATCATGATGACTATCATTAGAAATGATGTCGATTGTATCTTGAGTTTGCCTTATGTATGAATCGAGGGTCAGTTTAAACTAACCTGGATAAGATGCCTCCCACGTAAAGGGTTCCAAAGTTCAAGGCCAGTGTCCCAAATCTTCAAAAAATTGTTATAAGAACTTTTTTCACACTGAATTCGTTTTCAGAGATCTGATGAATTTTTCAATGCTCATAGAACGAAAATTTCATTAGCACAAAATCATCAAATAACATTGAAAATGAAAGTTCATCATGAATAATTCATTTAAAACATTCATATAAAATAAAAAAAGTATAAGGAAGAAATTTCTATTGAATTTCAAATCGTTTATCAAAAAGGAACTAATAAACATGTCGTAAATTCAAATTATTCACATAATTTTATACAATCATCAAAATCATGTGTGCAAAAATGAAAATTACAACTCTTTTATTATGATTATTATCATTATATTTTTATTTTAACTGAAAAACAACAAAAAGTATCAAACTTGTTTGTCTTTCATTCCTTTTCTTTCATCATCTTCTTCTTCTTCAGTAATAATAATGATAAACCATAAAAAATAAAATATTTTACCTACAAGGCACAAAATTATCTACCTCACCTTCCATGTGAATCTGATATCACTTTCTCTTTCAATCAATAGTTTCAATAATCGAAGCGATACACTCTTTTTATAGTAAAAAAAAATTTAACAATGAAAAGACAAGTAAACAAGAAATATTTTTATTTTTTTTATTTATATTTTTATAATAAATTGTGAATAAAAATAATAATAAAAAAAAATTTACATCACAAGTAAACGCATGAGACAATCATTATTCACATAATTCTGTAATATTCATATTATAATAACAATAATAAGCTATATTTAGTGATAATATTTCATCATTCTCGTTTCTTTCTCCTTTTTCTTTTATATCTGCATCACCACCGTCATCATCATCATAACAATTACTTTGACAAACTGATGTCATTATACCTTTAAGCAAAATGTTGCAATCGCATTATCTCTGAATGTAATTTCGATGTGATAAGATACGAGAAATGGCATAATATGTCAAAAACTAGATCCGGATAACGTGTTTATTGCGTGATTAAATGCAGTTTGTATGATCATGACATGAGGAAAGATATCAAGAAAAAAAATTACGCACATTTAATTTGTTATCAGTGTGTGTGCAGTGAAGATATTTTTTCCTGTTCAACAAGTTTTAATTTTAATTATTATTATCAAAGTTATCACTTATTTTTATTTTTAATAATGTACATTGAACAAGAGTCGTAAAATAGTGAAATTTAATTAAATTTTGAATTTTGTGATAAATTACAGTTTAAATTGAACCTCAGGGGGCGTAGTCTCTGTTTATTTTTCTGCTACTTAAAATTTTCTTGACTTAAATTGCAATGCACCGTGATTTAAATGTCTTTTTTTTTAACAGTTTTCGAAACATTGACTGGAATGGAGGTTGATGTACTTCAATCACTGCAAAATATGTTCTTTAAATCTTTGATATAACGGATAATTTTATTATGTGTACCGACAACGATATCAAAAAATACTCATAATAATAATAATAAAAATATTTCAGGGAAAGAAATTCACATTAACGAGTCGATGACTTTGTTTAAATGTAATTTATATTTTGATAGTTATTGAAATATGAAGTTAACTGTTTCAATGTGATCAAAATTACACTGAAAATGGACGTTCGAATTCCACTCAGTTTCATAGTATTGAATAGTCGCTTAAACAAATTTTAAATTAAATCAAGATTAATGAGTTGAACTTTAATTAACTTTTTTTTAATCCACATTCCAGTGTATAATTTTATGTTCAATTCAAAAAAGCAACATGAAATATCACACTCCAATTCAATATGCACCTAAATGAAACTAAAAATCAACATTAAATCCGGTAATTTTTCCAACAAACATTTATCTAAGTACCTTTCAAAACATAAAACAGACATCAATTATCTCCCAAGGCAGTGAGAAGCCTAAACAGTAGTTTTTTATACTCAACATTATACATTCAAACTTTTATCGCGAAATAACTTGCTTTTATGTTTGTCGCACACTCACATTATTCAAGTGCTATTGATTTTAAATTAATTTGATCGAATTTAAATTGGTAAAATGTAGTAAAACATACCTTTAGGCATTATTAATTATAGATTCGTTTCATTTATAGCAGCAATTTTTTTTTTATAAAAAATGTATTTAAAAGATGGAAATATTTGCTTATTAGTGATAAATTGTATGCGAATGAAGTTACATTAATCGATAGTGACAGGAAGTGATTGGATGTTTTTGTGCAGTGGAAAGTGAAAAGAAAATTTTATTTTACATTTTGTTTTTTTATATTATCAGGAAGCTTTTAATTATCACCCTTTAGTCATTTCATATGATTTTCATTAAGTTTATGTTGATTTGTGATGGGAAATGATTTTTTTTCATCATGATCATGTTTTGATATTTTTGCTACATGAAAAAATGAAGTCATGTGACTTTGAAAATAGTTACCTAGCAGTATCTTAGACCTCAGAAACAAGTAAGCTGGCTCTGAACTGAGTGGAAGCTGACCTGTTACTTAAAAAGGTCAGTTTTGAAAAAACAAACAGGCTAATTTGAGCAAACTGGACAACTAACAAGATTTCCTCGAAACTAAAAGCTGAAAACACTCCGAAAATAACCCTGCAGTGCTTTGCTATTCAACTCACATACGAGGTTCTACGCTTGGCTCGTGTGGGCTAATTCAGGGGTTAAAATGTTGTATTCCAAACATATTTTTAGCGTACTTCTCGTTTGGTGAATTTTTCGAAATTTGTGAAATCATTAACCATGAAATATTGAGAAATTTCCAAAACTGTAGAACACCGTAAAGTTTTCAGATACCACAAAATTTCTGAAAACTTTGTTTTTTTTTAACAAAAAATCGCGTAAAAATGTGAAATTTTGAAAATCTCGTGGTTTTCCGAGTTAATGGAAGTTTACACGGTTTTTTAAACTTCAGCGATTTTGAAGAAACATTTTCTTTGGTTTCTAAAAATGCTCTAAATATTTGACAATCTCTTCCCTGTCGGAACTAAATTCCTGAATTTCCAAAATAAGTGAAGTTTTCTTAGAAGTCAAAATACTCAAAATTTTCAAAGAAAAAGTCAAAATCCTTAAAATCAGAAACACTCAAAAGAAGTGGAGCTCTTATAATTAAGATGTTTACGTCCGACAGGGTCCCACGATACTAAAAAAATTTCTGAATTCAATTTCAAAAAAATACTCTTAAAAATTTCAGACAAATGATATTCCATACAAATTTAATCTATCTTTTGCTCATTAAAGTATGCTAATAGTTTCTTTGAAGATGAAAATCCAATTTACACCTTAAAAAAGTCAAAAAATACACACAGCCAAACCTCAAATAAAAGATAAAAAATATGTTCATCAGAGAACATCCCAAAAAAAAGAAAATAAATCAAATTTTTATTAGGCTATAAGAATTTTTTATGAGCATCGAAAATTACCTCACTTACAAGTTTGGTTTATTTTTATGTTGCTTTTGTTTTAAATGCATAATTCTCCCACACAAACTTTTACCGAAAAATAACATCAGAAGAATAAATTGTGCGAGTGTAAAGTTATTAATAATAATGAAGAAGAAGAAGCTAAATCTGAAAGGTAAAATAAAAAAGTGAAAACAAAGAGCACAAAAAAAAATATTTTTTTTTAACTCAGGTGTGTGTCTGTGTTTTTGATTTAATTTTTGGATTATTTCTTTACACATAAAAAAAATTGTAATCAAAATCAAACATTACTTTAAAGGGAAAGGGCGAGGAAAAAAAATCTTAATATGACATACATGTATAAATATTTTATATCATTTCATTGTGTGTTTAAATTTTTCCTTTAAATGAGAGTAAGAGGAATTTAAAATTAAATTTTTGTTCATTCATTCACTTTTTCATTTTTATGGGTTTTTATGTGGAAATTTGATATGGTTGAGATAAAAAAAGAATAAAAGTATCATAGATGCAAAACAATTTTTCGCCTTAAGGCCACATAAATCACAAATATGAAATACCATTAAAAGCACGTGCTTCAAGTGTATGAAAATTTGCTTAAATTGCGGTTTAATAATAAATTTGTTATAAAAAGAAATGTGATATTATTATTTTTTTTTTGTCTTGTCTCTGTTGTGTTAAAGAGAAACAATTAAACTTTTCATAGCATGTTCCAAGAAAACTTTCAATCGATGTGTCAAAACAATAGAATTTTGTTTCTTATTTATTTAAACTTGAGACAAAGTCTCACTTTTCTATTTTTATTTATTGTTGAAAAAAGAAATTGTCGCCATTTTATTCGCATTTTAAATGGAATGAGAGCTTTCTTCACAAAAAAAAATATAACAAAAGAACTGTGTCTGACAATCTTTATTGAAGCACAACATTTTTTTCCACATTTTATTTCATGGACTATCATTTTTCATTAAAAAATATATTTTTTATGTACATTCAAAAATAGCACAATTGGCAACAATGCCTGTAGTGAGACAAATTTATCAGACAACACAAAATAAATTGAATATACACCAAAAAAAAATATGACTTGTAAACAAAAATTGAACAAAACACAATACAAAAAAAAAATTCAATAATAATAATCATAATAACGAATTTTTCTACATGCCTCGAGTTATGCGTTCACTCACACACACACACAAACACTAGCAAAGAAAAATTCAGTCAACAGTGTAAACATCATCATCACCATTATTGGCCCAGTTGGACCACGCAAATTTCAGATAAAATTTGTTTCAATTGCTCACCACACACATCATCATCATTCCGATCAGGTATAACATTGAAATGTGTACAATAATGATGATGATAATAATAATCATAGGTATGCATTGAAACAGTGAAAGCGTGCGTGTTAAAATTTAAAATAACAGTTATTTTTTGTTGTACTTATATTTTTTTTTTTGGCAACTAATTGGATAATAAAAAATTATAGGCAATAACACCATTATTTCAAATGAAGATGTTTCTTCTTTTTCTTATTATGCGATTATGAGGTTAAAATTTCAGATCATGTGTGAAAATACCGATTTCATTATAATTATAATTGATATTATTGATTATTTTCATTGAAATGTGTGTATGTATTAGATTTGAAAAACCGTAATTTAATAAGATTAATGATTTTATTGAAATTTTTTTGTTGAATTATGAGTTCAATATGGGTCGTTTTATTTTTTTTCATATTCATATGAAATTGATAGGTTTTTTTTTTAAATTGATACGGACTTAGAGTGGAAAAAAACCTACGTTAACTCAAATTTTATCTTTTACATACATTTTCAATAAATCATTTTATAAAAGAATGATAAAAAAGAATCCAGACAAGGTGCAGCACATTTTTTATATGAAAGAAACGGAAAACTGAATATTCAAAAGAGTAATTCGACAGACGGGTTTTCTTTATTTACAGTTTGATTTTTCTTTGTGACTCCACTCAATGATTTACTCAAAGTAATTTTTCATGCATTGACTTTTCATGTAAAAGGGAAATGAGGTGCGACGTGCACTATTTGATGGAAAATATGGATTTCAAGTCAAAAAAAATTTGTTTAAAAATTCAAAAGTCGTCGTTTTCATGAATCCACGTGCTTTAAAATGCTCTAACGCCCATTGGGATATCTGAACGCATCTCGAAGATATGAGCTGTGCTGAATTTAACCCAAAAATACCTCAAATTATGAAAGTAAATATCTGTCTGATTCAGAAAATACTGTTTTTATGAATTTGGTCTAGAATTGGGACCTACAATTTATACCGTCATCCGATCCAGTCACCCTCAGGTTTCACTCAACGCCCCTAAAAATCCCAGGAAGAATTTGAAACTCGAAAAACACGAATTAATTTTCATGTCCGAAACTAGACTCCAACGAAGTTGGGCTTTTTGTGGTCTTAATTGTCAAAAACTACGACAGTTCAAATCAACCTACTATTAAATACTATTAAGGTTAAGACACCTCTTACGTTTTTTCTCAATGTAAAATTTTCATCATCATAGAAATCATAAAAAATGTCTGGTTCTTATAATCTTTTTCTTTTATTCTATTAATCGAAACACATACAAACTCAAAAGAAAATTCTTGACAAAAGAAAAGGATGATGATAAGAAGAATACCAGACAAAAATCCTTGAGTTATATTTATTTTTATATTAATTTAGGGTATGTCATCACTTATTATCTGAAAGGTAAATAAATTATCTAGTTAGTGTCTAAGTACGACACACTTACACGAATGTGTGTGTGTGTGTGTGTGTGTATCCTTACATGAATTTACGTTTTCTGTTCTTTCTCCTGAAATTCTTCTTATGAAACAGTGTCTGGATACTTTCATTTATTTTATTTCTTCTTTGTTTTTCTCTTCATTTTCATTTTTATTTTCCTTTACTTTTATTTTCATGCAATATTTTGTTGACCTAATTTTTCTTTTAAAAATTCACACAATAAGTGCAGAGTCGAGTCATGGCAAAGAAATTATTTTTTTGATATAAACATAATAATAAAAATAACAAGAATAACCAAGAAAACGTGAAAAATAAAAGTCTTCTGTTTCTATTCAACTAAGGCACAAAATTAGAGTCATAAAGTTTTCAGTACACACTTTTATTATGATTTAAAAGGAGCCTAGGAATTTCTGCCTTCTTTTTCTTTTTGCTATTGAATGAAAAAAAATGTTTTTCGCTTCAAGCATTTTTGCTTTGTAAAAAAATACATACAATATATAACTTAAAAGGTATGAAATTTACAGTTTTTTTTTGAATAAACATAGTTTAATCTCTTAAAAACACCACATTTCATGAATTCCTTTGCATAAATCAACTTTTAGCATAGAAATTTGTATTTTATGAATGTAATAACGATCAAATCTATGCATCGTATGTAATTATTGAGAAAGATATTCACCTGATGTTTGCTAATATTTGCTTATCTTATCTATTTTACTTGGATTTTACAGGTCTTGTAAATGTACAGCGCTGTTAAAATAAATAAATAAAATAAATATTTTGTATAATATTCAAATAGAGGTTTTTGACCTCACTGCAGTTTTATGCAAAAATATTTCAAATCCCTTTTGGGTATGAATATGAAAGATGTAAATATTAAACATCAAAAGATATGCCGTCAAATCAAAATAAAAGTCATCAAATTGAGATTCATGACATTTTTGATGATAAATCATGCGATAAAGGAATTTAATGTGAAATGTTTTTAATTTAATGAGGTAAAGCTTGTTTATCGATACTCAGGGTATAAAAAAAGGAAAGGAAATCGATTACAGTTATTGGATGAATACGGAGGCACTGAATGCAATTTTTGTCTCTTCGTACAAGAATTCTGTACGTATTTCTGTGATATTATACGACACTTTCAATCGGCACTCCTGTAGAATTTTTGTATGAAACTCAAAATTTTCATCGAAGAGAAAAGTGTTCATTTTTACACAAAGAACAAATCCTAGAAGAAAATTTTGCTCTAAGCCCAATATTTCTTGTAGAGGCGGTTAATGGGTTAAAAGGCTCGTAACTTCTGAGAGTGGGTGGGTTAATTACTTAGTGCATGCCTTTGGACCCTGATTGATGATCATTGAAATTTTTCATCCAATTTCTGTTTTTGTTTTTCATGCATTTTTTACACCTGGGTATTTTTACATTTTTTTTATGAGAAAAAACAACTTTCGTTTTCAATGAAGCGTATTGATATGTTAATCAATGAACATGCATTTTTATTTCTTCAATATTCGTTCACATGTCATAATAAGCATCTCTTTTCAGTTTTTTATACATATGAAATTCATCATCATCACTTTTTATTTGTATTTAAAGTAAATTTTAAGCTTAAATTGAAATTTTATTGTTGTTTATGTCACTTTTGTCCAATCTCGAGGTTAAGGTGAAAGTTATACAATAATATTTGCGGTTTCTTGTTAATATTATTTTAATTTTAATGAAACTGGTTGTTTTTATTTATTTGAGGTTTTTTTTAAAATTTTTTTAATGGAAGAAAAATACACATTAAATGAACTTAACTCATTTTAAAAAAAAATTAAAGTTAAACAATTTACCACATTCCACTGAAATTATTCACGAACATTAACTTCCCATCAAGATTTGATCTCATTACATCAATTTTACTCCACATAATTATACAATTTTTCAATCACCGGCAATAATTTCGATATTGAAATACTACAAAAAAAAATCCACACTCATTTATCACCTATTAAAAGCATTTAACATTCATTTAATTCATTGCGATCAACTTCAACTCCCGAGATTTATCGATACTTGCATGCGATCATTCAGAATAATTGTTGTTCACCTTGAAATTTATAATGTTTTTGTATATGAATAGTTAAATGCATAAAAAAAAATATCAATTGCAACATGAATGTTATTTGTTCTAGTCACAATTTTAATGAAGCATATCAAAATGAGTTAGAACTTTATTATGATCATTTTCAGTCAATTTCAAGTTAATCAACAACAAAATTAAGTTGTTCTTAATTGATTTGATTGCACTTTTTTGTATCACTTTTTATGTGCCAGTATTTGCCTCTCAGATACGTAATTAACGAAATTTCTTTATTAGTTACATTGCGCTTAACAAAATTTCAATTATTAAAAGCTCAACAAACAGTGTGATGACATCAAAGTGATGCTGCACAAAAAAATCGCAAATAATGATTGTCATGATGTTGTATAATGAAAATAATGAAAAATAAACAAAAATAACATAAAATTCGTATTAGAGTCAAGGTAGAGAGCAAAAGATAATAAATAATTAGATGACCTCTTTGCATTTTTATTGCTAAAAATGTGATTTTTTTTCTATTTTACTCAAATAACGAGCCCCGATTTTAAACTCAAATGAAACGTAAACAAACAATGATGCATCAATTATTTAATCCATTTATTTTTTGTGTTATTTTAAGCGCATTAGAATTAATTCATTTCAACGTAATCAGTGTTAAAGTCAGTCATGAACGTGTCTGATGACAATCCTTGATGATTACAAAATAATTGTACATTTTTTTTTTAATTTTTAAAACTTTGTTCCATTTTTAATTATGAAACATCAGATTTCAGGTATTTCATGACTTGATTAAATTCATGTCTCATTTGAATTTAATTTTGCACTTCAAATGTGTTCAAAACACCGCTCGCTTTTGCTCATCTTTCACGATGATGATTTCAAGCAAAAAAGTACAATTAGATTTGAATCTCAAAATTATGCTTGTCACGTGTTTATGCGAAACTTTTTTGTTTTTTCTCTTAATTTATTTTTTTATTTTACATTTTTTTGTAAAGTCATTGTAATCTCCTTAAAATCTTAATCTCCGTAATGTTGAATGAAGCGTTTAATTTTTGAGAGAAATCATCAATGTAATGTCAAAACGATTCACGTTAAAATGAAACAAGTGTGAATTTGCATCACAATCCATTTAAAATATGATTAGAAAGTCTCACGATTTAAATTTTTTTGTTATTATTATTATTTTTAAGATAAACTTCAATTGTGGTCACTTTTTTAATGTCTCATTGGTTTTAATTGTTTTTAATTTTTACAAATGACATGATGAAGTTTTAAAACAAAAAAATTACGTGAAAGCAGGTTAAAGCGAGAGTGGTGTTATTTCATCTCACATGGAATTTGACTTTTATCATTTTTTTTTAATTGAAGACAAGTGTCGATTTGAATTTTAATGGAATTTAAATGAAAATTGATGCAGTTTCGCTCCTGATTTTTAATTTCACCATAAATTGTGCTCAAACAAGTTAAATTCAATTAAACTACTGTTTAGAAAAAAATTAAATATCTATTAAAATGATTCAATTAAATTAAATTTATTGAACATTTCAAACCTGTTTTCACAATTTAATTTCAACAAAAATAATCATAATTTCGTATGTTAATCAAATTATGAAATGACCCAAATTGGTTAATATTCGTAAGTGCTTTAATACTCAATGTAATGATTTTTGTAATGTAACTTTTTTTTTATTTTTAAATTTTTTAATAATAATTATTTTTTTTTTCTAATATTGACAGGTTCAATAAACAAATTTTTTTTTAAGATCACGTTCCGATTATTTCATTTTAAATTTGAGAGTAAGCGCCATTTAAATTATTACGAAAAAAAGTTGTTAAATTTTACATAATTTTAAAGTTAAATGTGTGAAAATTTACCTTACTTTATGTTTTTTTCCAACTTTTTAAGAACAAACAATAAGAAAAAAAAAATATTAATAATAATCAATATAATTCAAAAAATTAGTTAAACATTGGAAAAGAAAGTTGTTTTTGTCTGTAAATATTTGGTCTTTTTTACGGTAAAATGAATACAAATTGAATTCAAGAAAAAGTTGTTTACAATCAAATATTGAATAGAAAATGTGAGTAAAATACAAAAAAAAATATATTTGAGTAAAAATTATTATTATTACAATAATAGTAAAAAAAAAACAAAATATTACACTTCAAATACCAGGAGTTTGTTAAAAACTTACAAATTTTCTTTTAAATACAAGACAAAAAAAACAAGCAGATAAAAGAAAAAAAAAACTTTTGATATTCAAACAAATGCATTTCAATGAGACAATTATGTTTACCTTTGAAACCTTAATATGTTATTATTGTTGACTCGATGCCAAATATGGAGATCAATAAATTTTGTTTTGAATAGTGTAAGACAAGAAATTTTTTGAATTTTGCAATTTTTAATGAATTTAACCAGATTTTTCAAAAATTAGAAATTCTAACCACGGGCCGGCTTTTCGAAGGGACTCGATTCATTGAATAATTTGAATTTTTTAAAAAACCTGCTATTTTGAAAACCAATAAAAAAATCTGTAATGTTTGAAAAATCAGCCCTTTTTAAAAAATTTGGGATTGAACATTATTAACGGCCCTGGCATTCTTAATGAATTTCTTTACAATTCGCGCTAAATTTAATTTTTACAAGACGATCGACTGCGGCTTTTCTGGTATATGCGCGTATGGCCAATCCACCACTGGCTCATGACCGTGTTCAGGCTCTGCAGCACAATGCATAAGTTTTTAAAGTTGCTTTACTAAAAACCTTCATTCGATAGACAATTCAAGAGTAATAGGTCTTACAGTATTTTTCAACAATTTCAGGCTCTGGAAGCTCTAGAGCCCACCCCCTGAGTGAGTTATAAATAATCCTAATTGAGAGCCGTAGTGTGATATATTACTTTGAAAACTTACAGAAACAAAACCGCAGTATTCGATTTCATAACACAGTTTTATTATTAAAAATAACGCAGTCCGCCACAAAATAAATTGTACCATTTATTTTTATTATAAATAAAAAAAATTTTTTTTGGTTTTAAAAGCAAAAAGGGAACTTTTTAATGGACACTGATTTAAAGGAATTTCAAAAAATAAACTTACTCATTAATAAAACTGTGAATAAAATCGTGGTATGATAATAATCTGAATGTAAATGAAACTTATTTATAATTAACAATATTAAATAATATTATAAAAGTGACCGTTAAAAAATAGGAGACAATATGAAGTAATTTAACAATTACAATAAAACACCTTAAAGGACCATATTCAATTCTTGTGACACAATCAATTTGATCATATTTTTAAACAAAAAATAATAATAATTTAATTTAAATAAAATAAAACAACATTATAAAAGTAAACTGTATGGGTAATAAAATTTTATTAATTTTTTTTTTTCATTTTAAAATTGTAAATAAATAAAATTGATTGTCCGTTAAAAATGTTTCTGCACACCTTGTTCGACACGATTATCATTGAATAATTTATAATCGGTAATAAAAAAAATATAAAGCGAAAGTGTCATTTAATTAATGTTTAAATAAATCAAAGGTGGTCATTAAAATGCTTTGATATGTAATCGAAGCTTCTTCAATAAAAACAAGTGTAAATTAAATTTTGTAATTTTTTTCATATTATTTAAAATAAAATTAATTTTGACATAGTGTCAAATATTGACTTTTATTTTCAATTTTAATTACACAATCATATCAATGATTACTAAGCTTTCAAATAATTAGTGATGATGTTTTTATTTGAATATTGAAATGAAATAACCTTGAGGTCAACTCACATTTTATAATGAAATAGTAAAGGTATCATTTTCCAATGTGTGAGGTAAATTTTGGCATTAGGGATTCACCTGTTACTTTACAAACGTAATCAAATGAATTAAAATCACTTCAATTTAATTACATATTGTAGGACTTCGAAACGCCTCATTCAAGATGAATTGTCAAAAAGTTAACGAAAAAAAATTTGAATATTTTGAAATAAGAGTGGATATAACAAAAAAAAATTATGTCTGTGTTTTTCCATAAAAACAAAGCCATTAAAATATTCAACACAAAATCGTAATTAAAATATTAATATCCAGTTTTTTTTTATTAATACGTTATTTTTTTTCTAATGATATTAATTTTCATACTAATTATCATTAAAAAATTTTATTTAAGTTCATTTGAAATATCAATCACATTTAATTCAATAAACAATCTAGAATTTCAATTTTTCTTAAAAAATTAAATTCACCTGGTCGAAAAACGATCAAAAGTATCAAACTATTCTTCAAATAAGTTGAAAAGTGCTGAATTTTTATTTGTTCATATCAATTTTTATCCCTTTACCACCCGAAGTAAGTAGTCTTATCAATATTTTTTGGTATCTTCAAATGAAGCAACTTCAGCACAAGATATGGTGACAGTCAATATCTGACCATATATAATTCGAATCGATTCGATTCGATATACGATTTGTAAAAAATAATTTGGAAAATCCAAAAAATCTATTAACCGAAAAAGTCAAAATTTGAAATCAGTATAATTCAAGCAGCTGAACAGAAAAGACGAATATTTGTGATAGGAGAATAATAAAAAATATTTTTACGGAAAATCTCAAGGTTTAAAACAGAATCAAAATGTTGACTTATCTCATTAAAAATAATTTAATTCCACTAATATCTATCGGATTATACATTGAATGGATCTGGGTATTGGATGCATTTAAATCTCCGATTCAAATAGTTTTTCATACATTGAAATCACTTTACCACTCAAATCCTAAAAGTTATTTGGCTGAGCGATATGGAAATTGGGCAGGTAATTTAAAATCTATTTTTAAACTGGTTATATAAGGAAACTGGGATTTTCCCTTAAAAAGTTTGAGTGAAATCAAGTAAAATTTATTATTTTATTCCAGTGGTAACAGGTTGTACTGATGGCATTGGACGTCGATATGCATTTGAATTGGCAAGTCGTGGAATTAACATCGTACTTATCGCAAGAAATGTATCGAAACTTATTCAAGTTTCAGATGAACTTGAAATAATTTGCAATGTTCAAACGAAATGGATAAAAGCTGATTTGAGTTTAGGCAAAGAAGTGCTTCCGCATTTGAAGAAAGAGTTAGAAGGAATTCCTGTTGGAATTTTAGTGAATAATGCTGGACGAATGTATGATTATCCTGAAAGTTTTTATAAAGTCGATGAACAACTTTTATGGGATATTATGACCTTGAATATGCTCTCACTTACAATGTTGACACACTTTTTGATACCTGACATGAAAAAACGTGGCAAAGGGATGATTGTTAATGTATCATCTGGAAGCCAAGAAAATCCAATGCCATATACAGCAATATATGGGGCGAGTAAAGCTTATGTTAAAAATTTAACACTTGCATTACAATACGAATTAATGAACTCCAATATTGATGTTCAATTACTCAGCCCGATGTATGTGAGAACTAAAATGAATGAATATTCAACGAGTGTCATGAATGGAAATATTTTTTGTCCGGATGTTGTATCTTTCACAAAATCAGCGGTTTTCCTCCTGGGTAAGACAGATCGGACAACTGGATACTGGTTACATGGTATTCAATTTACATTTAACAAACTAGCACCTGAATGGGTTAGGACATATTTTGTTGCTATTCTGAATGGCAAATTTAGAAAGGAGTATGATGAAAAGCACAAGCAAAAGAATGGAAAAATTTAATCAAATGTCAAAAATATTTCATAAACAAATTGTTAATTATTAAAATAAATCATAATCCAAGCATTTAAATAATTTTCTTTGAAACTTCAATTAACTTAAAACTTCAATTTAGATAGGAAAAAAGACATTAGAAAGATTGTGTCTAGCTGCTATTTTTTTATTATAATCTGCTCAAACGTTTTTTCTTAACCGATTTACAACCACTACTTACAATATTGAGTTAAAAGCATAAGAAACTTTTATGATGACCCACGGCCTTTTATCTTATTTTTGTATCACTTATTAGATTATTTAAAAAAAAAATAGCGTTTATTGTTAATTTTTTGGTAGATACTTGTCAAAGAATCAATTAAGGGGGTCAACTATAATTTTGCAAGAGTACATTCCTAGTTATGCAAATTTTCGTTCAATATTATGTCAATTGACGTCATTGGAGGGAGTGTGTCTGATATAAAAAAAATGTGAATTTTGAAGGTCAATATCTTTTTTCACTTCTTTATTCTTCTTTCATATTCTAAAAATATTTAAAACCTACTTGCTTATTTGTCCTTTTTTTAAAATTCTAAAATTAATTTTTTTTATGTCAACAATTGACGTCAATCGATTAACTCTTTCAAAACAAGAACTTGTGTGAAGAATATTTTGAAACGTTATTTAACGACTATTGTTTTTGATTTTATTTGTTTTTGATTAATTTTTGTTAAATATTGAATTTGACTTCTGATAAATTTTTCTTAATATGTGCAATTAGACGTGAACAGGTTAAAATATTTTCCAACAACAAAAACAATAAATTTTGAACAAAGTTCCCATTAATAACATTTTTGCATTAAGATAAGAGAAACTTAAAATAAATATTCTTCATATTCAAGGTTAATTTTTTTCTCTTACTCTCCTTCACTTTAACTCTTTTATAAGTCTCACATTTAAGTTCAAAAATTTTCTTGCATTTTTCATTTTGACTAACTCTTATTAAAAAAAATAACCATGTAACTCTCAATCATTTGAGATTTGATTGACTAAGTTCATTAATTATTAAAATTTTTTGATATTATAAATCTTAATTTGAATAAAAAGGCTGTTACAATTTTGTTCTGCTGTTCCGCTTTTACGTTCAGGAAAATAAAAATCTTTTTTTTGAGCGTAGTAACATAAGATCATAAGGCAAACAGTGTATGTTGACTGGTGTATCTACTTTACATAAATATGAAGAGTTTTAAAATGTTTATTTAAAAATATAGCAAAAACCAGAAGGAAATTCAAACCGATAACAACTTTCAAATTTGACTCAACCCAAAAAATGGAATTGCTAAAAATAAAGAAGAGAAAAATTTATTTCGTTATTCGCAAAACATTTTTCGTAGAATAAAGACTAACATTTTTTATGGACGTTTTCCTTCTGACAAAAAAAATCAAGTTAAAGTTGAAAGAAAATTATTTGAAAAAAAATTGTGCGCTTAAAATCATGTTACCTTACATACTTTTTAATACCTTTCTTGGTATGATTGCTGCTGGGCTTTACATTGAATTCATTTGGTGTTACGAAGTCCTTAGATCGCCTATCCAAATAATGTTCAGCCTTTTGAAACAACTTTTCCAGGGAAAATCATACAAACGTCTAGCTGATCGGTATGGAGAATGGGCAGGTGATTATTAATTAAATACCTTAATAAGACGGTTTTTTTTTCATTTAGGGCCTAGTTAAATTTTGTAATTAAATGACATTTTTAATGCATTGACAATTCATAACGCATCTTGATCTTAACTCAATTAACCTTGAATAACGTAGGCTAGACGAATGTAACTGTGTAACATATTAAATTTATTCATTCACGAGCAAATAACAAAACCATTTATCGATATAAATAGTATCAAAACAAGTTTTTCAAGCTAAGCATAACCATCGGAATTTCCATTGTTATAAAAATGTGTGTATTTTTGCCAAAATTTAACATTATTTTTCACATTTTAGTTGTTACTGGTTCAACGGATGGTATCGGTCGTGAATATGCATTTGAATTGGCTCATCAAGGCATCAACATCGTCCTCATATCAAGGACTGAATCGAAATTGGTTCAAGTTGCAAATGAAATTTCAAACCAATACAAAGTTCAAGTCAAATGGATAAAGGCTGATTTGAGTTTAGGCAAAGAAGTGTTTCCACATTTGAAGGAACAGTTAAAAGATATTCCTGTTGGAATTTTGGTGAATAATGCTGGACGAATGTCTGATTTTCCGCAAGAATTTGAAAAAATTGATGAGGAAACGATGTTTGATATCATGACCGTGAATATGATCTCACTCACAATGTTAACACACTTTTTGTTGAATGAAATGAAAAAACGTGATAAGGGGATCATTGTAAATGTCTCATCGGGAACTGCAAGACAAGCAATGCCATATGAAGCGGTCTATGCAGCAAGTAAAGCATTTGTAACAAGCTTTACACTTGCTCTCCAGTGGGAAATTGGAAATTCAAATATAGAAGTTCAACTACTTTCACCTAATTATGTTCGTACAAAAATGGTTGCATATTCATCGAGTCTAAGTAAAGGAAATATTTTCTGTCCAGATGTAAGTAAATACACTAAGTCAGCAGTTTTTACACTGGGCAAAAGTAAACGCACCTCAGGATATTGGTCACACTACATTCAAAATGCATTTTTGGCCGCAGCACCAGAATTTCTGAGAATTTGGATAGTAACCCTTATAAATAAGAGGCACATCAAACAATACAATGAACAACAAAAGAAATCTGCTAATTTACCTTCTGTTGATACGGTCTAGATTCAAATGAGTAAACAAAATTCTCATTGCTATTTGATTCATTACATCACAAAACAAAGAGAAAAAAAATAATTTAAGTCGTGATTTAGTATCATCTTTATTTTATCTTCGTGACGCAATTGAGCAGTAATTCTCTTGCAAACTACTCATACGAATCTTTAATGGCCATTCATGAATGTGAAATGATGTAACATGTTGATAGAAACTAAAAATGCACATAATTGTTGATGGACCTTATGACTTTTTAACACTAAACAACATTATTTTTGCAACATTTTACATTCAACTTGTTAATGATCCATTCAAAGGTTTTGTTTCTTCATAAATAATAATAATAATGCAAACTTTGTTTTTTTGTTTCCTAATAAAATGCATATTCAAAGGAATCATATCTCGCATCATTTTGTAGTTATGTAATACGATATGTAATGTAATTTTACACACATTTGTAGTAAAATAAAATAGAAAATAATTTTGTTAGTTGTAACCTCACATAATATTTCTGTATACGGGTAATTGTTAAAAGGCTTCTTTAAGTTTATTTTAAAATAAGTTGCATGAAGCCCCAATAATTAGAATTGTAATTGTGTTTCTATCAAAGTAAAATAATGATAAATGACAATAAATATTATGAAATTCTATAATTAGGTCTCAAATTGTTTAAATTTGAAAAAAATTAATAAAATCATGAGAGCGTTTGCTTGAGTTTTCATTCAAAAAAGTGTTCTAAAGTTTCAGTTTATTTGATTTATTGTAAAAATAAATTAAATTTAACACTAGTGATCTCATCACTCAGAGTTGGAAGAATCCAAAAAAATCTATTTAATTTCATTTAAACTCCCAATTAACACTTTTTTGTACATTTCATACGAAAAATGCGCTTTTACAAGCAGATTGACAGACGACTGTCACTGTAAGGCAGCTTTTCACAATTACGAACGTCTTGTATTTTTCGAGCAGCTTATCAGGTCAAAATGCACTTTTCTTATCCATTTATGCTCAAAATACCTCGTATATATCTTAATGTGTATGTTCTGAAAGTATGAGAATTATTTTATTTACATCATTTTATTTGGCAATTCGTAAATATACACGTAAATGACATTCACCGAAATTCAAAGGGTTAAAACTGGTTAATCCTCTCAATTTGCTCACGATCTATGAATTTAATAGAGTAATTTACTTTAAGAAGAAAATTTTCCAAATCAATTTTCAATTTTTTTTTAAAATTAATTTTTGAATTTTTCGTTTCAATTCAAAAACCTTTTTTTTTTTAACTAAACCCACTCGAAATTTCAGTGAATTTCCTTTTCAGTGTGTATTCAAAACCGCTTTAATTGTTTGATACTTTTCATGTACAGGGCACCATTAACACCGCATGCACTACATTATACTTCATAGAAATAACTCGTTATTACTCTCCATACACTTCTCTCTATAAATTTTATTGCGTAATCGAAAAATAAACATGTTAAAATATTATAGTAACTCATTCACTTCTGTACAGACTGTGTAATGTTTTTATAAAGAAATAAAAAAAATATTGTAAAGTTTTTAATTTACAATTCATATTTATTACTTCTTTTTATGAGACTTCGTACAAGAGTATTGAATGGTGGGGTAGACACAGTGTAATACAGAAGATTAAATGTAGACTTATTTGTGTCAAGACTGTGGTTCGGTAAAGAGTTTCAATTTTACTTCTGGCTGCGAGTGATTTTTGTAAATAGAAACTTACAAAAAAAATATAAGGAAATAATTTTATTATAAATTTGAAACACTAAAATCAATGATGATAATAATAATTGTGACAAAATTACCTTAAAAAGAGTGAAGTAAAAAGTGAAAGGCTAAAGTGCCTCACATAAAAATAATCCAAAATAAAAAAATACAAACATAAAAAAATTAAACACATACAAGAGAAATCATGTTGCAATATGTCTTTAACTATGATGTAACAGTTGCACTACTGATTATAGCAGGCATTTATATCGTTATACTTTGGCTGTACGAAAATCTCAGGTCTCCAGTTCAAATTTTGATCAATGTTGTGAGACCTTTATTCCAGCCGGAAACAAACAAAACTCTTGCTGAGCGGTATGGTGATTGGGCAGGTGAATTAAAAAAAAAAAATTTCACTTATTTTAAATTAAAATGTTCTGAATTCATGTCATTTGACCTCGAATTTTGATTTATTTCAAGATCAATAACAATATCAATGAATTTTTTTTATAATTTAACGAATTTTTATTTATTTTTTTGTAATTACACGCATTACGTACGTACGTGAAATGTTCATAACATTGAAAAATCGGTAAAGCATTTAGTTAAGTGTTAAGTAGGAAATCGGTTTTTTTGAAACCCATTTTTTGTTTTGTTTTGTAGTTCAAGTATATTTATTTAATTTTATTAAAAGTCATGATTCACAAAAGAAATCTTCTGTCTATTCAATTTGTGAGGATTATAGCCACGTATAAATCCAGCAATTAAATTAATAAATAGGCTGTGAGTAGTTTTTAGGTATCAATTTTTATGAGAAGATTCAAGAACTTTTCTGAGAAAACTGTTAATTAACACTTGAATAAAATCTCAACGTAAATAAATTTGAATAAATAGTTAGATCATCATTTCATCGCGTGATTTAAAGCATTTTTCAAATCAATAGAAATTGAAATTTTGTAATAAATAATAATTTTATATCATATCTTAACCCATTAAGGCCTAAGGCCTTTTCTGAGATGTGTTGAACTTCAAGAAAAGTATATTGGTCTTAGACTCAAATGGCAAAAGAAAAAAAGTTTTTAAAAGTCGTTGAAATATAATTGTAAACAAAATATGTAGGGGTTAAATTGATTAAATTTTTTCTTGAATTGAAAATCACTTCAAACTAACGCTCATCACTTAATCTCTTAATACTGAAGACTTTGCTCTGTTAACATTTTATTTTGATTTAAAATTAAAGAAGCTTTAAGCTCATCATTATTTCATATTAATAAATTAATTAATAATTGAGCATTGCGTTCCACTGTAATTAGGAATGACTGATTAATTACCTTAAGTTTTTTCAAAAATAAAAATAAAACATGCTTTTTTGTAATTGACCTTGGCATTAAAAAATCGATTTCATACCAAATTAATAATAGTTTAGCAGTACTATCCGGTATTTTAGTTTATTTATTTATTATTAATTTTAATAATCCCTTTAAAACTAGTATTTTTAATCGTGAATTATTGGTATTTCATGTCAATTTACCAAAATTAATGAGGTCGTTTCACGTGAATCGGAATGAATTTCAGAACATTTTCCGTAAAAATTTTCCAGTTTTGAATAAATTAATTTTTCTCTTAAAGTAATAACCGGTTGCACCGATGGAATTGGTCGCCAATATGCATTTGAACTGGCAAGTCGAGGAATTAACATTGTACTTATTTCAAGGACTGAATCGAAATTGGTTAAGGTTTCAAATGAAATTGAAGAAAAATATAAAGTCAAGACAAAATGGATTAAGGCTGATTTAAGTTTAGGCAAAGAAGTGTTTCCACATTTGAAGAGAGAGTTAGCAGGAATTCCCGTTGGAATTTTAGTGAATAATGCTGGACGAATGTATGATTATCCAGAAGATTTTGACAAAGTTGACGAACAACTTTTATGGGATATAATGAACTTGAATATGCTCTCACTCACAATGTTGACACACTTTTTGATACCCGACATGAAAAAACGTGGCAAAGGGATGATTGTAAATATTTCATCCGGAAGTGAATCACAACCGCTTCCTTACACGGCGATTTATGGTGCCAGTAAAATTTTTGTCAAGAATTTCACACTTGCAATTCAATTTGAATTAGCCAAATTTGGAATTGATGTTCAACTTATTACACCACTTTTCATTCGTACAAAAATGAATGAATATTCAACGACTGTCATGAATGGAAATATTTTTTGTCCTGATGCCGAGTCCTACACAAGATCAGCCGTTTTCACACTTGGCAAAACTGATCGGACAACTGGATACTGGTCACATGGTGTTCAATATGCATTTAACAAACTAGCACCTGAATGGGTGAGAACTTGGGGTGGAGCTCTCATGAATCAGCAATTCCGTAAAGAATATGATGCTAAACAGAAAAAGGAAAGGAAAGCTAATTAATTAAAATTGAAGCATTTTTTAACATTGTTCCATGTATTTTTTTTGTATTTTATATAAAACATTTTTGTACGTGCAATAAATTTTGATTAAAAATAACAATAAGTCCCTCTGTTCTATTTCTATCATAAAAATATCGATTTCTCATCAATATGAAACATTCTTCTGCAACTAAGACACGAAGTTTTTAATTTATTTATAATTTATTACATTTTTTATTTTCAAAAATTTAAAACATAAATAAGAGAAGACGCTCCTTTACACTGAAATATTTTTCTGGCACAGAATTGGTGCATGTTTTCACACCATTTAATATGAGCAATGGTTATTTGGTCTCCTTTGTATTTTCCATGCAATACACTTCAGGTTTGTTTTTTGTACTGCACATTGTAAGACATTTATGTGAGTGAACAATTTTGAGCTTGTAAAATATATTGATCGTAAGTATTGTTAAATTATTAGAAGTCTTTTTTTTGTCTTAACTTTTACGGAGAACAGTCTTTGTTTAAATTTATTACAGGACAAGACAAATTTCAAGCAGTTTTGATCAAAATTATAGTTTTTAAAAAAAATTTGTCAATTCAAATATGAAAAATTTTAAATGTTAAATAAAAACATTTTACAATTTCTCCTAATTAACATGAAACCTGAAATTTTGCATTTGACACGTAATTAAAAGTTTAATTTCAATTCAAACAATCCTAATTAAAAATTTCTCTTCAAATATAATGTTCTGACGTTATTTGAATATTTTTACATGTCAATTCACAAAAAATTATCAAAAAATTTTTATTCGACTTCTTCATTCATAGCTTAAAAAACTTCATTCAAAAGAATGAAAAGTTAAATCAACATTGACACAATGATTAAATGCATCAATTTATTTCATTACTCAACGTCTCTCATCTTTTCTTCAATCTCGTTCGTAATAATTTTTCATCATCTTAGTCATTCCCTTTTTCTTATTACAATTTTTAAAATTGTATAAAAAAAAAAGTTTAATACAAATGACAATTTTTCCCTAATTTCATCATTTCATTTATCGCAGTTACATGAAAAACTTTACACAAACTCAAATAAAAGAAAAGATGTGTAAAGAAAGAAAATTGAAAATACAATAAAAGAATGTTTGATTTTGTTTGCAAGCGAAACATTGTTTAAAATGAATGGAAATCTTAAAACTTGATCTTATAAAATTGTATAATTTGATGTGTTATTTTACATCAATTGAATCATTACAAATTTAGTTCAATTGTTATAAAATGTCTCAATAAAAAATAAATTCCATTATATATTTTTTTCATATAAATTGAGATTTGTTTCACATTTTATTGGTACATGGAAGAAAATAATCAATAATATTAAATTTTCTTTTATCTAATACAATTTTGTGATACAAAGTCAGTCAAATATGAAATTTTCTTATGTTTTTATTTCAATTTTTTTTGCGAACAAAACAAACATTAGACGAAGATGTAAAGAGAAAAAAATTGTGACACCAAAATAAACTTTGTGTTTCCTATTAGCAAGTATCTTGTCATGTTTTCATCGAATCAGGTTGAGTATGTCAAAATTCAAATTATTAATTTTTTTACACAACACTCTCAACATGAAATTTTATGTACTTGTATTGAGTAAACAAGTCAATTAAATATGCAAATATTATAAATTGTTACATTGATTATTAATTTTTTACATGGTCGGTTTAATTGCAATTTGAAACATATTGAGAGAGAAAATTTGAAAATTTAAATAAAATAATTTTCGAAACTCATCGTTATAAATCTTCAAGTTTTACAAAATCTTCAAGTTTTCCAAAATCTTTAAGTTTTCCAAAACATTCAAGTTTTACAAAATCTTCAAGTTTAAAATCGTTAGGTTTTCAAAACATTCAAGTTTTTCAAATTCTTCAAGTTTTTCAAAATCTTCAAGTTTTTCAAAATCTTCAAGTTTTTCAAAATCTTCAAGTTTGACCAAATCTTCAAGTTTTACAGTTTTTTAAAATCTTCAGGTTTTAAAAAATCCTCAAGTTTTTCAAAATCTTCAGGTTTTAAAAAATCCTCAAGTTTTTCAAAATCTTCAATTTTTTCAAAATATTCAAGTTTTTGAAAATCTTCAGATTTTAAAAATGCTCAAGCTTTTCACAATCTTCAAGTTTTTCAAATTCTTAAAGTTTTTCAAAATATTCATGTTTTTGAAAATCTTCAGGTTTTGAACATGCTCAAGATTTAACAAAATCTTCAAGTTTTTCAAAATCTTCAAGTTTGACCAAATCTTCAAGTTTTACAGTTTTTTAAAATCTTCAGGTTTTAAAAAATCCTCAAGTTTTTCAAAATCTTCAATTTTTTCAAAATATTCAAGTTTTTGAAAATCTTCAGGTTTTAAAAATGCTCAAGATTTTCACAATCTTCAAGTTTTTCAAATTCTTAAAGTTTTTCAAAATATTCATGTTTTTGAAAATCTTCAGGTTTTGAACATGCTCAAGATTTAACAAAATCTTCAGGTTTTAAAAAATTCTCAAGATTTTGAAAATCTTCAAGTTTCAACAAAATCTTCAAGTTTTTGAAAATCTTCAAGTTTTACAAAATCTTTAAGTTTTTCAAAATTTTCTAGTTTTTCAAAATTTCAAGTTTTTCAATATCTTCAAGTTTTACAAAATCTTCAAGTTTACAAAATCTTCAGGTTTTAAAATATCCTCATGATTTTCAAACGCTTCAAGTTTTTCAAAATCTTCATAACACCCTTTTAAATAATTATAACAATTAAAATTATACCTTCAAATATGACATTTTCAAACAATTATTCAAAACTTCAAAATACATGTATAATAATAACTGATAATCATTACAAGGCTTTTTTGATTGACTTAACTTTCAATATAAACTAGAAATGTGTAAAAAAAAATCAAATGCAAACTTGTAACCTAATAATAAGCTATACATGACAATTTACTAGGACAACAACTCATGCAATTGGAATGTAGTTAAAGAGGTGCGGCATTAAATTACATTAAAAGAAACATCTAATTGAATAAATTGAATGAAGAATGAAGTTTTATTTAATAATCTCTGTAAATAAACCCATAAAAAAACATAATAAATAATAGACCTCCCTCCTATCATTACCATGCATTGCCACACCATGGATTGAGATTGATGAGTGACATATGTGTGATTTATGTTTTACACAGGTGATTATCGTAACATAATTTGAATTGAAAAGGAAAAATTAAATGCAATAAATATGAAATGATTAACAGATTTAAATGTTTTTTTTTCATGGTAGACGCTTAATAACAATAATTAACACATAATTGTCTGCATGTGTTGCATAATTAATATTTTAAATGCAATACAAAAAAAATTGATATCGATAAAAAAATATAAATAATTACTTGAAATTCATTATTAAAATATGGTTTTCATTTAAAAATGACACTTGGCACTGTGATGCTACAAAAAATAACTTAAATTCACAGACAATTTATTTCATTTTAATAATCAAGACATCTGGGAATGTCCTGAGTTTTTCCTTGTCTCTACAGTGAATAAACAGTGAAAAAATATGAAATGAAAAATTAAATGGCACAAAAAGGGACATAATTTACTCGAAGGAACATCGTTAGTTTTTGTTGTAAGGAGATTGGAATTTGTGTTACACTCACATAGACACACATTTAACAGACATATTTTAATCTAAGACACATTTAATGTGGAATGGAGACAACCGACCGACAATGATAAACTGCTATCATATTTATTTGTAGCATTCTTAAAACAGTTAACAATTCAATTGGGATTTTGTTATATGTACAATAAATGAAAAGGAAAGGAAACAAAGTATTTAATAATATTTCTTTGTGTGTGTGTGTGAATGTGTATGTTAAAGAATTTGAAACTAAATTCAACTTAGTGTAAAAGGAAAAAGAATCCGGAAAGAAATATGTCATACATTATACATGAGGGTTACAGATGAAATATTTCCAGTAAATAAAGTTGGAAAATTAAATTGATAAAATTAATGGCTAAATTATGGGATTGTAAACGTGACATTTTTTTTGTTATAATTAAGAGCTAAATATAATAAAACTTAATACATTAATAGACTCAATTTAATTTTAGCATGATCCGTTTATTCATACAGTCATTGTTTGAATAATCATAAAATAACGATATCATAATAAATTATGATTGCTCCTATTATTTGTGTGTATGTGTGTGTGTGTATAAATAAGCAATTATTTTAAGGTTATAATTAAACTAAAAACGAATGTTAATCATATTATTATTATGATTATGCTGATAAAATTTATGCTGAAAATGATATTCTCTCTCTTTTGCTCTCTAATGCTACTATTGTCTTTATTATTATTATAATTCATTTAATGTTTCATGTATTTAATCGTACAAAAGGGAAAACTAGATCGTTAACTTTAATTTAATTATAATAATAAATCAATAAAAGGTATATGTGATAGATATCGTTTAAATATTAATTAAAATGGGAATTAATTACATTAAATGTTTGAAATTAGTTTTGTGGCTTCTTGGATTAAGTGTGGTTATGTATAGAAAAAGTACGTGCTGAAATTAGTACGGAATTAAATGGAGATTAAAATAAAAATTGTATCATATTACGAAAAGTTAGTGATTGGGTCATATGTATTCAGTTTCTTCTCATTTTCTCTTTCTCTCTTTCTCTTTTCATCAAAAAATTAAATTTTTACTCTCAGAACGGAGCTTATCACTAAGGACCAGAATGAGCTTCGATTCTACCCAACGTTCGTTAAAAATTTTGAAGATAAATGTTTCAGGAAAGCCTAAAAACCGACCAAGGTCAGACGCTGAGAGCTGATTTTGTCAATTACACGGAGACAAATAATTGCAAAATGGCAACAAAAAGAAGTCAGGGTAAAAGTCGTTGATGATACTTGGATCGTGCTGAGGAGGGTTCAGGGCTCCGAGGATGCAAAGGCCTTTGATAATTTTAGTCAAGTTCACAATTCCTATGAAATTTCATCATAACTCTAAAATAAAATAATATGATATTAAATTTTCATTTCATATAAAATAAATAAATCTAAAACTAATATAATTTTGTCATATTTAATATTATTTCATATAATTTCATACTTAAAAACCAAAAATAATTCACATTCAAGCATATATCGTGACGTTATTTATTTTATTTTATGAATTTGACATGCAATTTAAATGTAGAACGATCAAAAAAATGGGATATAACTGCATCCGTTCACTCAACTCAAAATATTTAAAATTCAAATCCAATAATGTGTGATTTGAAAAGAAATTTGAAAAAAAGCTTTTTAAAATATAATCATAAAATAATAATTGTGTCAAACATTTGGAATTGAGAGAAGACACACACACAGAGTGAATTCCGGAAAAATGGATCAAATTTTAGGTACACACATAAATTTTGTGGTTGTGCATAAGCCTTCTAAATAAACAGTGTGTGGTATTTATGTTTCAGATATATATATTTTAAATGAATATAAACACAGCATGACCAAATGTAAATAGCAAAGCATTGCATATAGTGGTTTGACAGAAATACACAAATATTTACTTTGTGCTTCTGTTACTCTATTACACAAAATACATGAGCGCGTGTATCAAAAATTCATCATCATGTTACTCACGAACCAAACGATCGACATATTTACACAAGAAAATGTTATAAATTTTTTTTTTACAAGTTTTATATTGCAGTCGCTTTTTTTTCTTGAAGACCGCGTAGCGCCCAAACGGTTCATCTGAGACTCAAAATATGTTCTAGACTTATGTTCGTATTCAGCGTGGGAGTGTTTATGGATCAAAAAAATACAGGGTGTCCATACAAAAAAATAGGGTGACCAGGTGGAAAATTCCGAAATTTTCCGGGAAAATGGAAAATTTTCATGCCAAAATTTTCTTCTCATGATTCTGAACAACTTTGCCTAAGACACCCTATATCTAAGTCGTACAGGAAAAATTTTTCTCATACAACACAAATTTTCATTCACATCACATTCATCTCTTAAAGGAATGTGCTTTATGTATTGCTTGATTTTGAGTGTTAGGAATCGTAATCAACACTCAAAAACAATAAATAAAAATCACAGTCCAAAATCAAATGAGTGAAGTTT
>LN483532.1:318334-344571 GCA_900002565.1 Culicoides sonorensis
GTATTTTTGAAGTTGATAAACTTCGCTTACTTCAGTTCATTAGATTTTGGACTGTGATTTTTTTCATTGTATTATTTCATTTTTTTTCTCTGTCTCTCTGCACTTGTTAAAGACTAAAATCTTTGATATGTGATTCATTCAAAATGTTTTGAGAACAGCTTCCTTTGTTATTTTATCATGTTAAAGTGCGATACATTTTGAGTATGTTTTGTCAATTTCTGTTCAATTCAATTTGATACGTGTCTAGTAATTTTTTGGGATTTTATTTACTTGAAGTCCAGATGGTTCCAAAATATTCCTTTTTATTTTTTTGTAGCATCATGAAGACGATTCTTTGTCTCCAAATTCATATACAAACTTAATAATGAAGAGCAATTTTACTTTTATTATCATGCTTTTCTATTCTTATTACATTTAAAAAAGCATTCATTCTGTCTTATTAAAATTGTTTTGAATACACAATTTCTTTCCTTTTTTTATTGTTGTAATTTCATTTATTTTACCACAGAGCTACACACCGCACACACATCACACACTCATATCTCCTCATCTTTTATATTAAATGAAATGATAACACAAATGTTCCTTTTTCTTCAATTCACTTACACTGATAAGTGTGTGTATTCAAAACATTTAAAGATGAAATTTATTGCAAGGATAAGAGCAATCATTGTTTCATTGAATTCTGAATGGAAATTTGTAGGAGGATACAAATAACAACAAAAATGGAAATATAAATAGGAAATAAAAAACCATAAAAAAACGAAAATAGAACCTAATGAGACATATGATCTACTTTTAGTCAATGAAGTCTATGCTTTATCGACAACAAATACATATTTATTGTGTAATTTAGTCTTTTTTATTAGATTTAAATGTGAATTTAGTTTATCTTGGATTTTTTTTTTATTTTCGAATGTAATCATCATCATCATGGTTTGTAATGAAATTTTTGCTGCTTTTAAAGTGAATCACATTAAAGTGGAAAAGTGAAATGAATTTCATGTGTCTTGAATTAAAGTCGAAGTTTGATGTAAATTTTCCTTTAAATATTGATTTTCTTCCATTGATGTCATTCTGTTGAACAGAAGGGCGTGTGTCAAAATCGCCAACCAATAAAACAAATCGCTTCATCATGAAAAATGGAACAAGTCACCAGACTTTTCCAAAATGGGGACTTCTCTTAATAGAATGCCCTTGTTGAATTCGTTCACAATCACATTCTACATTTTTTTATTGCAACATAACAGACGGCTTCGTATTTTACTTTGAAAAATCATAAAATACTTTATTATAACTGTTCTTTTATGATTTCAATAAAAAAAAGGAAAATCAAGTATAATGATGTAGTTCTTTTAAATAAAGTTTTCAATTGAAGCATTAAAGAAATATGAAAAAAAAATATATATTTCAATAATATTGCATTTTTGTATAGCATCTTTCAATACATTTTGTAACTTTTTAATGAGTTTTGATAGGAAACACTGAAAGTCTTTTTTTTAAATACGACGATGCAATTTCGCAACAATTTTTGTCGCCCCTATTTGATGCATTTTTCTCTTCATTGTACCATAAAAAATTAATGACTTCTTGTACTCAAAATTCAATTTAAATTCACGCTCAAAGATGCACACACACACATAATTCACCTTCACACAAGACACGAAACAAATGTTTCACGTCAAATTGATTCATTTGATACAAGGCTTTGTCTCCATCTTCATTCTCCGTGATTGTCCTTTTGTTTTTAAAACTGAATAACTTTATCACATTCAATGTAAAATAAAAGATTGCATCACGTACCACATGAAAATTGAATGCAAACACCTTTTCCATTTTCCATGAATGACAAGATCGAATTTCCTTTTTACTCTCTTATATGATATATTGACAAAGTCTACATCATGTCACAAAAATATAACAATGGAGACGTGATTGCATACAAAATTGTGGAAATTTGTCAAATATTATTCAGTTATTTTTAGTGTGTAAGTGTCTTACATTACAAAAGATAATATGCATTATAAATTTGTATTGTTTTTTGAAGAAAAACATGTAAATTTCCTTGAATGAGAAACTGCCAGATGTTATTTTTAAGGGAAAATGTGCATTTTGTGTCGAAACTTGATATTATTAAAGTGAAATCGTGATGATTGAATTTTATTAAAAAAATTTAAATTTTCTTGGTATTTTTTTTACTTTTAACATAAAGAAACTTCTTATCTCATTTTATTTTTCTTTTATTATTATTTTTATTAAATAGATCCATTAATTTTTTTTATAACATCTAACTATAATTTCATTGTTTTCTTTCTTTTTTTTCAGATAATCACAATTCGCTGAACCGAAGACGACGATAAAATTCAAACAAAAGCAATTGTAATACAAAAGGATTTCAATTCAAAAAAAAAGAAAAAAAAAACGATAAAAGGAAGATTTTTTTTTCTTTTAAGAAAGACTCATTTTAAAAGAAAACACAAAAAAACATCAAAGTAAAAGGAAAAAAATACAGCAGTTATGTCAAAAATTGCATCATTAATAAAACAAGCAGATAAAATTTACTCAATTTATGAATTAATGTCATTTAGACGTTTAATTTAAAATTAAATAGCAAAAAAAAAAATATTAATAATCCTAGGAGTGATTCAAGGAAAAAATAATAATAAAGAATACAGTGAGACGTTAAACTGTTTTTTCTTGTAATTAAACGAAAAAAATAAGAAGAGGAAAAAAATAGGACATTAAGTGAAAAATAAACATTTTCGAGAAAAAAAAATTAAATAAAGTGGAAAATGGAGACAGAAGAAGTCATAAAACTAGTCGATGGGATTTATAAGGTAAGAATTTTTTTTTATATTTAAATGAAAAGAAAAAATAATAATTTTAAGTGGAAATAATTAAAATAAATACAGCAATTAATTGTGGTAGTTTTAAGTGGGAACCACCTGGGACTTACTGTAAAGTACTAAGAGGCTGTGATTTAATGCAAATTTTTGCATTGAACTCAATTGAACCTTTTTAAATTCATGTGGGGTGGCTTTTAAGTGATTGCAGTGCTTCTGAGAGAGAAAATATTGAGATTTGATGATAAGGCTTTAAAGACTTTCAATGTTCTCGACCACTTTTAAGGGTGGAATTTGTATTTGAATACACAACTCAAAGGAAATTCGTTATTTTTCACTAAAACTGTGACCAAAAGCTCTCAGAAAGTGTGATTCAGGGGCGGATTGAAAATTATTAACGGCCTTGGCATTCTGTATGATTTTCTTTAAAATTTACGCTAAACTTCACTTTTACAAAACGATCGACTGCGGTGACTTTCTTGCTCGTATGGCCAATTCGCCACTGGTCTGATTTTTCAATTTTTCTCCTGGAAAATGTCAAAAATCCTCTGAAGAAAATTTTCCACAACTGTTATTGCAGATTTCAAGGACGAGAACCTTCAGTGAGCTTTCGAACCAAGTTTAAGTAAAAATAGCAAAAATGAGTTTTAAATCGTGGATTTTTTTGACCATTGTACCATAAAAGGGCAACTTATGTGTTCCCCTTTCAATGAAAATGATTTTTGAATTGCCCTCTAACAATAAAATTCATTAATTTACCATGTTAGTGTGTACACTTTTCACCAATTCATTATAATATAACCACATATCGATCGACTGACCTACTGATAACAAAAATAAAGACCGAATAGCCATTTCCATGTTCATTGTACTCACACATAATCTGATTATTATTAATGAAAAACTTTCATAACTGTCAAATGCTTAATACACAAAATATTTCGCGTGTTTTACAAAAAAAAATTTATTATTAACGATTCAACCTCAATTTCATCATAAATTTCATATACCTTTTGTCAGGATAAATGTATCAATTTAAATCAAAGGAAGCATATGTCATTGTTATATGTATATAAGGTAATAATAAATCAATGAAATCTAGGTTAATTGCAGGAAAATTATAAATTCACATATTCACACAGTTCGATATTATTCGCCTTTGATAGGGTATGAAATTGAAAATGCAACCAGACATTGATAGGAAAAAAATTATAAAAATATGGAAAAATAAAAATATTTTATGTATCATAATAATCATAATGTTGCATTATATCAATTTTATTGATGTTCATTTCATGGTTTCAGCTTAAAATGAAAATAATTAGCTTCAATTTCTCACTCAAGCGGTAAAAGATGTTGTAATTAACATGAAAAGTGTTAAACTGTGAAAATTGTTAAAGTTTTTAAGAGAATTTTCATGCTGAATGCATTTTATTTACATATAAAATAAAATAACATAACAGAAATTAAATAAATACTCACTTCAAATGTTCTTAAGATGAGGAAACTGAGGAAAATTATAATGAACAGAAGTAAAATTTTAAAATAAAATTAATTATACTATTTATATTTGTTGTCAACAAACTAATTTTCAAAAAGTTTTTCTTGTCTTTTTCCGTCTTATAATAGATATTTTCACATAGAAACTTTGTTTATTTATTAGACTTGAATAAATAGACACATTAAAAGCATCGATGCAAAACTTTGAATAGTGTGTTGTTGTCGCATCCTATTAAGACGGATTAAAAATGACAAGAGAAATGTGTGTTTCAATGTGAAAATGTTCCAGTTTTCCTTGAAATTAAAAGAAAAAAGAAGAAATATTATGAAGACAGATTTGGGATGGAATTTTTTATGGATGGGTGCCAAAAATCGTTCTTTGAGTAGGATTTGTCAGAAAATTCTACTTAAATGTTCAATGAACGTGAATTTTCTGTCCAAACAAAGACATTCCATGATTCTTTTCTGATTCTGAAGCATTTCATTTAAAATACCACAAAAATTACATTCATCCCACGTCTTTCATGGAAGTCAAGGTCAAAATAACTCAACAAAGACTCGACAGTTCAATTTAATTTAAATTCAATGAATATTTTTTCATTGTAATCATCTTATAATCCTTTAATGGTAATGGCATGCAAAAATATATAACACAGGTCAAAAACCTGTCAAAACTACAAAAAATATTCATATGATGACTCAAATAAAGATTTTTTATTTGAATGTACCCTCATGACATATGATGTCTTATTTTTTTTTTGATTTGACATTAACTGTAATTATTATCGAGATTTATCAAAATTGTTGTTTAAATATACAAAAATTTTCGTGATGTTTAATTATAAAAATAAATAAAATAAAAAAATATTTTGATTTGATCAAATTACTATTAATTTATGGTTAATAACAGGAATAATTGTGATTTAATTTGAAAAAAAAATGTTTATACCTATTTAATTATGGTTAGTGCAAATCGTGCTACGATTAATAAAAAAATGAATAAATATGAGTGACCTTGACATACCTTTGAGTCTATTTTATAGTCACTTGAGATTTTTTTTACTAGTATAACAGTAAAACCAATAATTTAATGAAAGAATATGCATTGATTAGTTTTGTTTGTATATGGAAGGAAAAAAAATGAAGGGGAACAATACTTTTTTATGAGTGTTATAAGGAAGTTATTTGAATAGTTGGAGTGCGTTCTATTGTTTTAGTGGCACCATATACTAAAATTATGAGAAAATTGTGAATTATGTATGAAAAAAACTGTCGGGTTTTAATTTGTAAAGTGCCGTTCAATTGTTCAAAAGTGTGCCTTTTTTAAGCTAGGCTCATTTGAAAATCGTTGAAATATACATGAGCTCATTTTTGTGGATCAAATTCACCTAAAAAATCCAAAAATTCGTCGGTTATTGAAAAAAACGTGGTTATGAAAAAATCCGCGATTTTCCATGGCTTTGAGAAATTCCGTCGGCCTTTTTGTTGACAAAGACAGACGACGGACGCGTTTCAAAGCTGTATAATTTTTTCCTTATTCTCCCACTGTCTTATCACATTCAATTAAAAATCTCTTTATTCACATCAATCAATCCTTCATTAACTTGAAAAGTGTGCTTCAAATTATGAATAACCTTTAAAATTCACACTTTTCCATCATCCTCTAAACAAAAAACAAAAACTTAATCATAATAATCACTCAATTGATGACTTAACAACTCCTGTAATTAACAATTTCACTTCAAACTTTTCTTACATGCCACACTCCCCCATTGAAATCTCTTATACAAAGTGGAACCAATCAAATGAAAATTTTCTCAATATATTGAATTGAGATAAGAAATTTGATTTTTGGGGTTATTTTTAATTCAACCGAAGTAAGGGGGAGATAAGATGTCAAGTAAATATGTGCTCAATTTATTTGAAGTAGGATATTTGTGATGGGAAATTTATGAAAGTGTGATGAAATGAGAGATTTCATATCATTTTGACTTGAAAAAAGATAATTAAATTATTTTATGAAATGAAATGAAGCATATTAACTAGTAAACGCATTTCATCATAAATAATAATAAGGGAATTGCAAGGACAAGACCAGGCCAATGAAAGCAATTTAATCAACACAGTAACGACAATGAAAAAATTAAAATTATTATTGGATATAAGACTGACAAAATACAATAATTTACTTGCATTTAATTGCATTCACCTCTCTCTCTCTCTCATTAATTTATTTATTATGATTATTACTACATTTTTTTAACTTTAAATTACTAGAAATTACACCATTCAACTTTTAACCAGTTTTCATGGTATTCAATTTCAACTTGATAAATTTCTGATATGAAACGATCATTTTGTGCTGAATATGAGATTAAATTACAAACAAACAAACAAAAAAATGAAAAAACAGTTTTCGGTCGGTTACATTCTGAATATGCATTTACGTAAAAACTGCATTCCAGATTATTATTGTGTGTGTACATTTTGTGGCTTTATTTTATTATTTTTATTAGTACTGCTAACTTGATTTTGTTTCTTGTTCCTTATAAGCAATCATAGCACTTGTTCAGATTGAAATTAAAATTATTATAGTAAAAGTACTTGATCTGCTCATATGTATGTGAGATGTGGGGAATGTTAAAGCATTTAATTTAACTTATGAAAGTCAAGTAAAAAAATGTAGAATGGAATTTTGTATCTTGTATTAGGTGCCACACCTGTTTACATCGTTGAGACTTATTGAAAATACTTTTGAAGTTCATTTCTGGTACAAAATAATTTGAAATGAACAAAACAAGATACTTAAGACCAAGATTGATGTTTATTGACATTTTGTTTCAAGTCTCACAAGTACTTCAATCAATTTTATTTGAATTTAAATTTTAAACAAACAAAAACAATTTTTTCTTACACAATTTTAATATTACATTACAATAAATAATATATGAAGTAATAATAAAAATTGTACATGATTTTATGATCTGTTAAGCATTTTTATTTTTTGCATAAACAATACAAAACACATAAGTGATGTTTTTTCTTGAAGCAGACAGAGTAATAAATGAAAACATTGTCTGCAAAAACTTCGACGAAGTGATACCTTGAACTATGTGGGCTATACGATGTACTACTTGTGTTGTCTGGCTGTGATGATTTTATTACAAGATAAAATATGAAAAAATATTAATAGTAATAATAAAAAACACTTGAGAAATGTAAGTTTTAAAAGTTGCAAAAAGTGTATTCTGATTATAATATAAAATGATAATAAGAGAAATGTTAACGGTCAATTCAAATTAACGATGAATTCAAATATTTAAATGTCTAATTAACAAAAATTGAGTCAAAGACTTTTGATACATGAAAATCCATAGTGAATGTTCATCTTTTAACTATTTGATTAAAAGTTGCACCGAACCCCAGGAAGAGACATGAAACAAAAAACGATATAAAATGTTACGCTATCTGTTGGAAGTAATGTTGGAGGCTGTAATTTAACAAAAAAGACTTTTCAAATTCAAAAAGCAAATCAACGATGCATTTAAAATGATATCCCGTTCGCTTAGATGGTTGATACCTAGTATATTCTATTTCTTTTTGCTCAGCTAATGTATTCTTGGCTTCTTGGAGCTCGTGGTCTGGCCGGGTGTACAAGGTGTTGTTTTGCACATAGCGCCAATTCTTTTCCTCGCTTCCGGGAAGGTGAGGTTCAGGTCAGTTTTTATTCTAATGACTTCTACTTCTGTTTCGTATGCCTCATATGAGGGATTGTTTGGCCTGTCCTGGTTATTTTGTGCTGGGCAGTTCGAGCATTCAGAGGGGAATGAGCAGTCATGAGTCTACAAGGTCAGTCTGTTGTTTTGTTCCGATGCCTCTATGTCCTTTCCTATTGCCATATCGCAGTTGCAGTGACGATAATCCTCTTTGACAGGGCAGAACTTTGCAATGTGACCGTAACCGTAGCGTTTTAGGCACCCCCTAGGCCGTGGGTGCCAGGTCCGAACTGGATATCTCAGAAAACCGATCATAAAGCTTTGAAAACTCAATGTCAGTTGCAGATTCAAATTAATTTACACTAATCATATGAAATTGTAGAAAAATGTAGTTCATTTTATCTGAATACGTTAAACACTAAATTAATGCAGAAAACGCCCTCTTTCGTTCAACATTTGAAATAAATCTTACTTACTTCAGTCAATTTCACTACAAAATCGCATTTATTTCATTTTATTTCAGGAAATTGTCTCATATTATATTTAAAAATGCAAAAAATACAATGATGTATAAAAATAATAATAATAGTGATACGATATGTTTGATGATGAAATCGATAAATCTGATGAATCTCATAAATTTCATTCAATAAAGAATGAATGAATGAGAAGATTAACTGAATGTTAAATATTTTAATTCATTTCAGAAGGTGGAACATTAAGTAATTTCATTTATAATAGTAAAATTAAAAGATTACAATAATTTCACACAAATTTCACCTTCATACTATTTTTTATCGATTAAAATGACCAAAAGAGTAAAAATATGTTATTAGACCACCTCAATTTTAACCGAAAATTCCATTTCAAGGTTTGGAATTAAAACAAAGTCCCATGTTATATTTTTTTTATTATTTTTTATGGACTTACCTGAAGAACATGTTACACAATGTTGAATGAAAGAAAAACAATTTCAATCGGATTGGATAACCTTTTGCACCACAAAGTTCAAGTAAAAGGTGTTATAATATTTTATTTTTGTTAAACAAAACACAAACACAAACGCCATGCAAAACGATGTATTGATTCGAAATAAAATGTAATTTACCTTGTTTGGCTTTCATTTTATTTTATAATAATAAATTTAGTCTCTACATCAAGGGATGGATGAAAAGGAAAACTTACAAGAATATTTTACATAATTTGATTAAAGTTTTTCCAACATAACTATTTATTTTTTTTTTTTATTTTAGCATACAAAGTTGTAGGAAGAAGAAGAAAAATAAATATTATGCATTAAAAAATTATCAATTCCATGAATTTCATTTTATTTTTTCTTTACAAGAATTTAAACATTTTTCTTGGAAAACTTTACAATAAAAAATGAGCTTCGTTTCATTCATTTTTCTTTAAATAAATTGACACATTCGCCTTTTATTTAAACGATGCAAATAACTTTTCATCATCATCATGATTTTCATTATTATAATAATAATTTTTCATCAATAAATTCTTTAAAAATTTTATAATGATAAAAGTTGTTTTACAAAACTTCTACATTCTCTTTTTTTCTCTTATTTTCTGAATAATAAAAACGTTTATTAAGTGTTACAACATTTTTCAGGTATTTTATTAATAAAAGCACTTACCTGACATGAATTTAAAAAAAAAATGGTTTAAAAACGTGCCATTTTAAGTATTATTTTTATTATTATGATAATCATGGCTTATGGCGATTTCAGTTTATTTTAAAATTTTGATATTAAATCTGATCACAAGGTTTTTTTTCAGTGGGTTTTTATAAAATTACAAATTTATCTATGAGTAAAATCTAGTAAAATTTGTACTTTAATGTGAGAAAAGGCGTCAATTATGATTAATTTCCTCTATTTTTAAATTTTGAAAAAATCCTTTATTTGAAATTTCCGAAAAAAAACAAAAATATTTGAAAATTTGAAAAAAAAACAAACATTTTGGGCTTTTGATCGTTTTCTAGCCCCAAAGCCAGATCCCTGAGCCCATTCGCTGACCCTAATCTCAGAACTAACATGTCAAAGTTCATTTAAGTAATCTTCTACATACAACAAAACAAATCATCAATTTTTAAAAAAATTTAACCGTTTTTTAACGGTTTTTAGGCTCTGGAGGCCTTATAGCCCAACCAATGAGCCCAATCTCAAAGCTAATGAAAAATTTTCAATAAAACCTAGAAAATTCAAGTCAAACTCCATCCCCTCCATGTGCTTTTCTTAGATTATGACAAAATTGTAATTTGCATTTGTCACGGCCTTTTTAAAAATTTCCTTATCAAAAATCCCCATTAAATAATTTTATTTGAAAGCAGATGTTTTTTTACATTAAATATCCTTTTAATGTGTTTACATCACAAGCACGGAAACATCATCCTGGTTTATTCAACATGAATAACACATGAAAATTAGATAAAAATTTACACTCATCACTTACATAACAGTAAAAATGATGAATAAATTTGTAAAAAATGATCTTATAATGCATGGAAATGGCAAAAAAGATAATCTTCAGAGAATTTTGATTTCAGAAAACGAAGGATTTAAGAAGAAAATCAATTTATCATAATTAAGTGAAACAAGATGCGTTTTCTTCTTCCTCCTTTTCAAGTGTGAATGTGCCTATCAAATATCAAACTCAGATTTAACTGTCTACATCTGGATCTGAAAACACTTCATTTTATAATGTCTAGGCGACATGATATTTATGGAAGATTCGCCAAAGGGGAGTGATTTTTCTTTACACTGCTGTACAGTGGTAATTCTAATTCAAATGTGCCTTAAATGATGCAAAAATGGGTTTTATTTCCGGATAAAGCTATAAATAAAATATAAATGTAAACACAAGGGAGTTTTTGATTCATTTTTGTGTATTAAAAGGGTGATATGTCTTTGTAAAATTTTTGTGTGGAAAGATAAGAAAATTGTTTTGTAATATTAATCACTTCACTTTCCATTGTTACTTTGGGGTGTGATATTTTCAGAGTTTATCTTTGACCTGTCTATTACCATGTGCCTTATTTTCAGGTAAAACATCAGATTAAATCCCAATAAAAATATGAATCATATCCGTTTTGCCTTGAGACACAAATTTTTATTAGATTTTTTTTTATCATTTGTCATAAGAGCATGATAAAAAAAAAACTTCTGAGACATGATTACATAAAACTTATTTTCTTTCTTTAAAATACTTGCTGATACAAGCATTTGTGTATATTATGCATTAAATTTCCATGCAACAAGAATAATTCTTTTATCTTTTCTTGTTTATTTATGCAAATATTTATCTACTCTTTCACCTCTTTCAATTTATATACCAGAAAATTTACTCACAAGGTGGATTGTTGTTGTTTTTATTGCAACAGATGTTTTAAAATGCAATTCAAGAGTAAACACACACACACATAACAATTTTCAAACCCGTTCAATGTTTACTTGAACTAACTACTCAATCTTTTGTATATTTTTCATTTTTGTATTGTATGAGTTAAAAAATAGGTTGAAACATAACAAAAAAAAGAAAATTCAAGGAAAATTCCACTTTTATTTGAAATGAAACCACTTATTCTTTGTTTGCTTCATGGAAATTTTTTGCTGATGTTTCATAATATGAAAAATAAAAGTTTATTTTCACATGAAATTACGTCTCAGGTAGTTTCAAAATCTTTTCTTATTTTCTTTTTATAATGAAAACATTGAAAATTGTTACCTCATATTGTCATGTTAGCATATTGTTTGTAGCATTTAAAAAGAAATTGAGAATTTGTTATGTGATTCAATGTGAGATTCCATGAATTTTAAATATTTTCATTTAAGTTTGATTTGGGGTTTAGTTTTTTTTGTTTGATTATGAATTTAAACTTTGACTGGAGTTTAAGAAAAATTTGGATTAAAATGTGAATAACAGTTCCATGAAAGCAGTTTTTTAAAGTCTCAATTAAGGTTTTAAGTTTTGAAAAATTCTGAAATTACATTGATAGCTTTTTGATGACCAATTTCACTGGAAAATATCCTTCGAAGCTCTTTTTTTGTACTTTTTTAAACAACTGAAGCCTTTGTCAAACTTTTTTAATATCCACCTCGCTTAACTTTAAAATAATGTCTTGAATTCCAGTAAAATTTGTTAAGTAAATCCTTTTTATGTATTTACTTAATCTTTCAACCGTTAAATTTCCGATGTTTTTACATTTTGTATGCTTAAATAGTGCAGAAATACGTTAAATTTCTGTAACACTCAATAAACTACACTAAAACAAGCATGAAAAAGTTTTAAACCAACATTTACCACCATTTTCACAAAAATTTCAACATTCTTGTTCTTGCATTTACAATTTTTCAAATAGAGTTTTGGAGTTAACGTCAAGGTATGTGTAAAAAAAAGTTTGCCTTGTCTGTTACAATTCATTTTAACAAACGTCTTTACTTGAAATGAGTTTTTAGCGCATTTTTCGTTGATTCGTAAAAATGCGAGTATTGTGGGCACTAATGCCATTCATCTGGCTTTGTCAACAAAATTTCGGACTTTTTTAAAATCGCGAAATTTACTGAAATGTCAAAATTGGAAATTTCCATAATTGCGGAAGTCACACGAAATTCAAAAAAACCGCAGGAAATCTCTAAATTTTTCCAAATCCCTGATTTTTTTTTAAAAACCGCAGAATTTTCAAGTAACCACAAAAATGAGAAAAAAGCCGTGAAAAATTTTTAAAACTAAGAAAATTTCAAAAATCGCGAAGATTGTGTGGATTTAAAAAAAAAACTACCGATTTTTTCCAAATGATCGAATATCTCAAAATAGCTCAAAATTCCTGAAAGGCCGAATTCTATCTACAGAAATGCTTTCGTGTATTTCGTTCAACATCACGTTTTACATTTTTTTTTTTTTAATTTAAAGTCAAATTTTAAATTATACCATTGCTTGGCGTAAAATCAAGACATTTAAGGCATAATTCCAGGAATGTAGGATTTTGATTAAAAATTCCTTTTCATAAAAATTCAACCCCAAAATACTTCACTCTGATCAAAACATTTTTGAACTTGAAATATCCCGTTTCAAATAAAACAATGTCCATTTTTTAAACCCTTCACTTTAAAATAAACCACCACATAAATAATTGCCCTCATACAAATTTATCTGTCACTTACCTGTGTATGTGTGTCTGTTTTTTGGGGATGAATGTGATAAATGTGGTTGAATATGGTCATGATGACATGATGCGTGACTGACACTCCCCAAAAATGTTACTTGTCTGTTTGCATCCCTAATTTAATACACAGAAAAAAAATATGTTTGGCAATTATTTTCATCGTCATCATCATCATGATTCATGTGACAATTATAGTAAAATTTTTTGAATCTGGCTTGAAGTTTCATCGTTAAAGGATTAAATGTCGAAGCATATTTTAGGGTGACATTCCATATCAATGATTCATGAAAAGGGAGGTTTAACATAAGAAAATCATTATGATCATGTTAATCATTATTATGATTGTTTTGAATTGCTATTTTCTCAAAGGATGTTATCAAATTTCCTCATTTTCAATTTATTTAATTGTTTTTTGGACCAGAAACGCAATAAAACATGGGTTAAATTAAAAGATTTAATCAATTTTATGGTATTGCCACAAATTTCAAAGAGACAAAATTTATTCAATTATCACTTTGAGTATCCTTTTGACCATTTTTGGCATGAAAATTAAGTTAATCTTTTATGGTACCGTAATTCTTTAATAAAAAAAATTGTGGGCGAAGATGAAGTTTCTTTCCTTATAAGACCATGAGTTATAAATTATCTTTAGTCTACACTTCACCTTCAAAGAGCCGATGTTTCTTGTTAACTGCATAATAAAAATGTAATAAAATTCAGAACATTTCCTTATCCCTTTTATCCACTTTACACATTTACAATACCTTACATAAGCATGCATGGAGTGTGTTCATGACATTATGAAATGCAAAATATGTTTAAATGTTTTCTTTATTTTGTAATAAAACCCAGAAACAAGCAAGTCATCATCGTATACAATGAAAATGAAATGAAATGAAAAAAAATTTGCTTGTTATCATAAGTAGACATCATGTAAATATCAGTCATTCATAAAAGAAAAAAAAAATGTTTGATCATTCGCTTTCTTGATAATCATTAATTCAAAGTTACATTTCGTTCCTGCCTTGTTCCTGTTTTTTTACTTCCATTATCATCATCATCATCATCTTTTACTTATGTTAAATGGTTAAGGCGCAAAATAAATGTATGCTAAAAATGAAGGTTGGGCGCTATAAGAAAATACACATAACCACATTTTTTTTGTATAACATTACAAAATAAACGTCATTTCACGTCCATTTCACATATGATATGAAATTGAAGTTGAAATGTAAATTTTACATGTAATAAGAAAGACAGGCAAACAGTCAACAAGCAAGGTGAAATGGCAATATTTAGAGTCAATTCAAACAATAAATGAAATACCTTCATTTTAATATACACGGTGAAAGACCATGTGTGACTCAGCTAAAATGAAGAAGAAACAAAAAATGAAGAGTAACAAAATATTTTTGAATGAAATTGACATTTACATCGCTGAAAATTATTTTGATGTTAAAATAAAATAAAAAAGTAAAAATAAAAAAGGGTGTAAATATTTGTTTAAAGACAAGCAAACACACAAAATACATGAAAGGGTTTCAATGTAATAGACTCTGGATGAAATTTAAGAACAGTTTAGGACTTGTGTGAGCTAACTGTGTGTTTTCCTTTTAAATATTTGAATTACTTTTATATCATATCACATCAGAATCTGAATTGGATGAATTTTTTCATGTATCGGACACTCAAATGCTTGGAACGTGTTAGAACATTTAAAATATTGAAGGATATTTTTCTGATTGACCGCTTTAATCTGTAAATTGCACGATTTTCTAACTCAAAACATTCTAACAACGTCAATTTTTTTTTATTTTTAATGTGTTTTCCATGAAAAATGCACTTTTACAGACGGTATGTCAATCGTTATACCAACACTTGACTTTGATTGTCAATAATGCTAGAATGATCCATTTTTGTGTTTGAAAAAATAATTCAGTGATTTTTTAAAAATTCAGCGATTTTTTAAAAATTTAGCGATTTTTTTAAATTTCAGTTCAACGATTTTTAAAAAATTCAGCAATTTTTTTAAAATTTAGCGAATTTTTTAAACTTCAACGATTTTTAAAAATTCAGTGTTTTCTTTAAAATTAGACGATTTTTTAAAAATTCAGTTCAACGATTTTTAAAAACTTCAGCGATTTTTTTAAAATTTAGCGATTTTTTTAAATTTGAACGATTTTTAAAAATTCAGCGATTTTTTTTATAATTCAGTGATGTTTTTAAAATTAGACGATTTTTTAAAAATTCAGTTCAACGATTTTTAAAAACTTCAGCGATTTTTTTAAAAATTTAGCGATTTTTTTATATTTGAACGATTTTTAAAAATTCAGCGATTTTTTATATTTGAACGATTTTTAAAAATTCAGCGATTTTTTGGGATTTCGGAATTTCGGAAATTCTGCAATTTTCTGAGATTTACAAAAATTTCTGCAATTTTTTGAAATTTTGAGAAGCTCATGAGAGTAATTTCGAAGTCTTGCATGGGAATTGAGCTCCAGAGCCTTAACATGGTCAAAAACTGTTAAAAATACAACTGAAAATCATCAAAATGCACTTTTCCAAACCACTCAATGCCTAGAATTTCCATTTTTTTTCTATTTCACCAAACAGAAATGTGTAAAAAAATGAAAATCAATTTCAAATGCGATACTAATAGCAACCAATTTAAAACTTTGTCGGTTATCTGGCAATACTTATGACACATTTCAATTCAACAAAATGAAAGGTTAAAATGAAAAAAGAACGATATAATAATAACCGCTTACAGTCCACATTGCTCAGTTATGAAAAAAGTTTTCCATTTCAAGTTTAATTTTCAAATACGAGAAAAAAACTTTGTTATTGAATCAAATTGACTTTTTTTTCATAATAATATTTTTTCCAGCAAAAATTCACATTTTTTTTTTAATGTGATTTTCATTTTATTATTACTCTTTTATTTTTCTCTCTTCCGTATTTTATTCGACTTTTGCCGAAACCATCTCTGAATGGATATAAAATGGTAATCATAATAATCATAAAACATTGAATCAAGCACCACAGGTAGACGGTTGGAAATTTAAAACCACTACAATTTGACATTTGCATATATAAAATTTTTTTGTATGTTCGAATACAATTTGGACCATTTGTTATAAAATATAAAATAACAATGACAGCGTGAAATACGTTAAAAATTTATTGCATTTAATCCGTTATGTTTGCCAAATATTTACATTTCATAACTAACTACGCGACTTTTTTATGCTTAACGCACTTTATCCATGTTGTTTGTGTGTGATGACCCCTTCAAAATCATTATCATTCGCTTGTTTTATGTTGTTTTGTTTGGGGTTCAGACAAATTCAATGTGATCAAATCCCATGTGATTTGGTGTTTTTTTTCTTTAAATCTAAAATTCCTCTTCCCATTTCTCTTTGATTAAGGAACAATTTAGGAGTTGAATGTTATTGGAAAGAGAGAGACAGAGATTTTCAAAAGGGATTGTCACTTATTTTCATTTTAAAAATATTTTTTATTAAATGCCTCAATTCACAGTAAACAAGTATTCGCAAATAAATTGACAATTTATATACAAAAAGGGTTAATTATGAATGGATAGATGCAAATACAGAGAGAATATATAAATTTTATTTTATTAACTGAATTTTGTTTGTTTGTAATCCCAATTGTGGATATTGCAATTTTATTATGATTGTTTATTTGAAACTTTGTAGCAATTATGAGATTATGAATTTTGAATGGAATTATTTGAATGGGAAAATTTCTGAATATCAAGGTTGAGAATGGGACTTAATTGATATTTTATGAAAATTTCATAAAATTTTATATTCAAGGTCAATGGCCGGCCGTACAACAGATAAAATGCCATTCATTCGCATGGACTTAAATACACGCTTCAAAGCATGTCTCGTCTTTTAACTTCATTTTCATTTAAGTTCTTTTCTTATCAAGGTACCTCATGATCCAGAAATCCTTTTAACTGGATATTTCAAAGGAACATAAAACCACGTACTCATAAAACTGTAAATAATAAGCCATTTTCTCTCAATGGTTGCTTTTAATGTATTAAAAAAAATAAGTTAAAACATACAATAACAATAAAAGGGCACAGCATGCACTTCACATTATAAAACTACTTACTTTATAATAAAAACTAGACATAAAAGTAACTCAGCGTACTCTACTTTAGACTACACACTAAAGTGAAATAATAATAAAAGTCATACAAATACACACAAACACACACACAAGGTTGGGTGCATTAAATCATGACATGGAATTGAGTGTGTACACACACAAAAAATACAAATGCAGTATATTATAAATAAACCTTTTGAATGAACATAATGCTAAAAGGTAATTTCACTTTTCTTTCTCTTTTACTGCTCTCTGTCTTTGAACGATAAAATATGTGAAGATTAAGTGCAGTTTTTTTTTGAATGTAAATCCTTTAAATTTCATGTTGCAGTGAACACGGCTACTGAAGTCATTGCAATGAAAATAATTTAGTGGCTTAAGGTTGAAAATTGTTCATGCTGAGTTCAAAACTATCAATGACAAGAGTTAAAGTTCAATTTGTATGAAAATGATTGAATTTAACACGTGAAATGACCTGAATCATGAACTTTCAATGTTAATTTGCACGGTTTTCGTCATGATTTGTCCACAGATTTAAACTCAAAATATTTAATTTTATTTTTTTTATTAACAGTCATCATACCTCTTAAACGAATATTTGCACTTTTAATTAAATTTCATTTCAAATGTTTCATTAATTGATTTTAATCTAACATCAAATGAAAATTTTTTGTCATAAAAACGTATCATACATCGCACGGTTCCTCATTTGATCAAAATGTGTTGATTATAACTTCAAAATAAAAACAGCAAAAAATATTATTGAAATTCGAAATATGTTTGTTCGTTCACCTTATGACCTATAATAATAACGCTTTGACTCTAATCCAATTTAACCGTTTTATTTTTAGCTTAGCTTATATTTTTTATTTTTATTTGAACATTCATTTTCACTACAATTTTTATTATTATATTTACTAGTTGATATTAATAGAAAATGCGCTTAAAAGACCAGTTTGATGTCATCTTTATTTTTGGGAAGGTCAAATTTCATTGGATTAAAAATGAAAACAAAAAATTATACTATAAATGCTGGATTTTTGTTTGTAACGGAAAATGCGACAGGAAAAATATAAATTTAACCCATTATCGGCATCTCCTAGAAATATTGAGTTAAGAGCAAAACTTTCTTCTAGGATTTGTTCTTTGTATAAAAATGTATACTTTTCGTTTCGATGAAAATTTTGAGTTTCATACAAAAATTTTACAGGAGAGCCGGTTTAAAGTGTCGTATAATACGACAGAAATACGTACAGAAATCTTGTACGAAGAGGAAAAAATTGTATGACTTCTCGTCTTATATCTGCTAATAATTTTCTTTTTTTTACCGAAATAATCAAAATAACTGCACCGAAAAAAATATATTCAGAACTTCAAGGAGAAAATTGGCTCAAAAGTTACTGGTCGAAAAATTGACGGTTAATGGGTTAAAACAAATTTTTACGGTTTTCAGTAAAAAATCATGCTTGGATAAGTTTTAGGTAAAAGTGACCAAGAGCAAAGTTGTAGAGAATATTTCAGGTTACAATTTTGCTGAAATGACCAACTCAATATTTTAAGTATCAAGAGGCCAAAAATGGCAAAATACAAATTTTTGAGCTCTTTTTCCGGTTTCGAAGTGAAAAACGCATGAGTTCGTATATTTTAGGTAAAATTAACCTGAAGCAAAGTTGTTGAGAATATTTCAACCTACAATTTTGCTGAACTGAACAAGTCGATATTCTACCAATTTGGCTCAAAAAACTAAAATGCACTTAAATTCATCATTAACGGCTTACGTTTTCATAAAAAACAATTTTTGTACATGCTCTGTCATTGTGCATTTTTTTTTTAATTTCACAGAAAAACTTGTTCAAATGGCAAATTATTTAATTGAAAATCATCATCACGATTTTTTTCTAATACATTTTTTTTCATTGAATCGTTATTGGATACTCGTTTGAATTGTTGTTGTTGTTTTTATTGTATTTTTTTTCATAATATTAGACTGAATATCAGTTTATGTGAAAAATAAAAAAAAAATATAAAATAAAATCAATCGAACTACGATTAAATATAAGATGACTGAATTTAAAATAAAATTAAAAGAAGAAAAAAATGCCAATTAAATTTGGGTTCTGCAGCACACTGAAATTAATCGATATTCTGATGATTTTCAGCTCAAAATGATACACAAAAAGTTTTCCTTTAAATTAAAAAACAGTTGATGAGCTGTAATTAAATAAACATATTTATTTAAATATTTTAAGTGCCTCTTCTCTGTAACATCTGTAAAAAACACTCATTTTAAACAGTTGCTTACCAAAAAATTTACAAAAAATTGATCATCCCGTAATTGGAGTTTAGAAGTTGTTAATTAAGGTGATTAAGAAAATGCAAATTTTCGTATGATAAAAAGGGGAAAAGTAATTCAATTTTATTCCACTCCTATAAAGTGAATAAATGGGAGTAAACAGGAACATCTATAAGATAAATTTGATGATTAATTGAGGAAAAAACACCCTTTTAATTATAATTTTTTTAACAGAAATTTATTTAAAAGGATTTTTTTCCATTTAAATTGTAATATTTCTAAAAATAAATCGCATTTTAAGGTTTCACGGTAAACCTTTAGTAGAATTCATTTAGCGGTGGGTAACCAGTGAGTGCAGTATTCGTGCAAATATTTGAATAAATAAATGAAATCCAATTAACCAAAGTAAACAGAGACTGAAAATGAAAATTGTTGTTTATCAAAGATTATACTCACAAAACGTTATTTAAATCAGTTTAAAAAAAATAGGACGATGGCTTCTAATTCTGTTACGACTTGTTAAGTAAGAAAAAAATTTTTTTTTTTTTATTTTTTCAATTTAATTGATTAATTTATTTAATTTTTGGCGTGTGTTTTTTAAATGTAATTGACTTGATAAAATTTTCTATTGCACTTTCAGGCTTGAGCCAATTTTGGAATGATTTTTTTGTAGATTTCAATGCCTTTCAAGTAAGTGTCAGCTTTGATGAATTCATCGTGATCATGTAAAAGCACTGGTGTGTGATTCATTGGCGAGAATCCAATGGCTGGAACACATTTTGAACGAATAAATCGACTATCTGTGCCTCCAGGGAAGACTTGAGTTTTAATTTTAAGACCCCTTTAAATGAAATCGGTTAAAATTTGATTGAAAAAAGCTCAAATTTCACACTTACAATTCATCAATTGCCGATTTAAAGGCATTCCAATAAATATTTGAACTATCAAGGGATGTTGGTTCAATGAAATCCTCCTTTTGTTCATACTCAATATCGATATCACCTCCTGCTTCTTCACACCACTTATTTAACATGGACTCAAATTGTGCGTGATTCACATCAACAGCCAAGCGGATGTCAAAAACGACGGTAAATTGAGGTGGAATGACGTTACTTTGAACACCGCCTTGTAAAATCGTTAAATTAACGGTTGTGACGTCTGCTGTAACGAGTTCCGGGTTGGATTTCAATTTTTCTATTTGAGTTTTACGGTAATCATCCATTCGATCAATTAACTTTCGAACTTTTTCGCCAGCTGTGTTTTCTAATAGGAGTGAGCCATGTCCAGGACTTCCATTGACTTTGAAAAATGCATCTAAATGAAAATTGAATTGAAATTAAAAGGTGATTTTTAAATTAAATATAAGACAAAATTTACGCCAAATAGCTCGTTCAGCATAAAATACGGAATACACATCATTCGGGGATGCAATGCCCTCGTCTAATGAGAAGCCAATGTTTAACGACCGGAATTCATCTGTTTCGACAAATTCTTTCATTCCACCAACACCTCCAGTTTCTTCCTCGGGCACGTAACTCAAGTGAATTGTACGTTTGGGAACAAATCCGTCCTGTTTCAATGCCTTAATTACACTCAAATATTGCATGCCAACACATTTCATGTCTTGCGCGCCACGTGCGAAAATTTTACCATCCTCATCTAAATCGGCAGCGAATGGCGGGTGGGTCCAATGTTCCTTTAAATTGATCCCCAAAATTAAATTTAACATCAAATTTAATGAAATTTAAAATTAATTTAAAATTACCTCAAATACTGGAACGACATCAGTATGTGAATTGAGCAAAATCGATGGAAGTTCTGGTTGGGAGCCTTCCCATGTCATTACAAGGATCGGTTGCTTTGGTGAGACGGGATGGAATGTCTTTGAAGTCAAACCAATATCAGCTGCGATTTTCTTAAGGAATTTAATGCAAGGTTCTATTTCAAAAAGAATTTTATCAATTAAAATGCAAATTTAACAAAAAAAGAAATATTATGACATGAAATGGTCAATTTATTCAAATATGATCAAAAAAAATAATTAAATTGAAGCAATATTTTGTATAACATTTTTATAAATTTCAATTCCTCTCAAATAAACATCAGCACTCAAATATTCGTTATGGTCATGTAACAAAATTGGCGTATTATTCATTGGAGAGAAGCCCACAGCAGGGATATTCTTTGAACGAATGAAGCGTGCATCAGTTCCACCTGGACTGACAATCAACATTAATTTGAGATTCCTTTAAATTCAAATATTGTGATATGAAATTTATTTTAAATTAATGGTCTTACATGTCATCACATGCTTTTTTCATTGCAGTCCAATAAATATTTGTCTCATCAAGTCGAGTTGGTTCAATGTGAGGTTCTTTTATTTTGTATTCGATTGTTATATCACCACCTGCTTCAGTGCACCACTCATTAAGCATTCGCTCAAATTCATTATGATCCTGTTTTATAGAGACACGAACATCGTAAGTCAATGTAAGCTGAGGTGGAATTACGTTACTTTGCACTCCACCTTCAATTATCGTTAAATTGATTGTAGTTGCATCAGAATATCCGAGAATTGGGTTATTTTCGAGTTTTTTCATTTGCATTTTACGAAAATCATCGATTCGATCGATTAAAATTCGAGCTTTTTCTCCAACTGTGTTTGTTAGAAGGAGGGAACCGTGTCCAGTTGTGCCATTGATGGTAAATTTAACGCCTATTCGATTGATATGATAAGAATTTTGTTTAAATTTAATTGTTTAAAACTCACTCCACATCGGTCTCTCAGCATAAAATAACATAAAGGCCTCAAACGGGGATGCTGCACTTTCATCCAACTCAAAACCGACATTTAATTGCTTAAATTCATCAGTTTCAACAAAATCACTCATACCACCAACGCCGCCAGTTTCTTCTTCTGGCACAAATGACACGTGAATTGTACGTTTTGGATTGAATCCATTCGATTTCAAGGCCTTGAGTGCACTCAAATATTGCATGCCAACACATTTCATGTCTTGTGATCCACGTGCGAAGATTTTTCCATCTTTATCCATTTCAGCTGCGAATGGCGGGTAGGTCCAATGTTCCTAGTATGAATTTTTTGTAAGATATTTATTTTAAAAAAATAAAATGCATCTTACTTCAAACACTGGCACAACATCAGTGTGAGAATTCAATAAAAGAGTTGGGAGTCCTTCGTCCGTGCCTTTCCAGGTAATCAAAACAATTGGCCTATTTGGGACATTTCGAATGACACGTGACTCGAGACCAATATCCGATGCTAATTTCAGGAGGAATTCAACACAAGGCTCTGAAAATGAAGTCAAATTCATACAAAATTTTATTCGGATTAAAAATATTCTTAAAGTAAAAGAATTTATTGTCCCATTAAATTACATTACAAAGAAAATACACCAATTTTTTATACATTCAAAAGTTTTGTTATAATATTTTGATAAATTTCAATCCCTTTTAAATAAATATCAGCCTTGATAAACTCATCATGGTCATGCAGTAATACTGGAGTTTTATTCATTGGAGAGAAACCGATTGCTGGAATCCCTAACGCACGAATGAAGCGACTATCGGTACCACCTTCATTGAAATTCAAATTGAAAATATTAAAATCTGACTTGAAATTGAATTTTAATTGAATTACCAGGGAATACAAGAGGTTTAATGGAGAGGTTCCTTTAAAATGAAAGAGAAAAATATTAAAATTCAATTCAATGTGAAGTAAAATTTACATTTCATCAATCGCTGTTTTGAATGCCTTCCAATAAATATTTGAATCATCGAGAGCAGTTGGTTCAACTCTGTTTAATTTATGACCGAAAATTAATTCAATGTCACCACCTGCCTCGTCACACCACTGTCGTAACTGGAACAACATGAGAAACAATTAAAATGAATCAAAAAAACGGTTATTTCAATGTTTTCACCTTCTTCTCAAATTCAATCATATCAACATCGATTGCAATTCGCACATCGAATCCCAATGAAAATTCAGCTGGAATCACGTTGCTTTGAACTCCACCAGAAATTTGCGTCAAATTGATTGTCGTCACATCACCAATCGTCAATTCGGGATTATTTACAAGTCGTTGATATTCATAGTCGCGAAATTCCATCATTTTATCTAACAGAATGCGTAACTTTTCGCCTGGAGTGTTTTCGAGTAGGAGTGATCCGTGTCCCGATGTTCCATTGATTTTGAAAAAGAATCCTGGAAACCAAATTATTTTTTAATGTTTTTAATTGAATTGAAATTGCAAAAATTAAAATTTACTCCAAACTGATCGTTCAGCATAAAATATTGGAAATGTCTCGTCAGGTGTCGCGATTCCTTCATCCAATGAAAACCCGATGTTTAATTCTTTGAAATCATCTGATTTGACGAAATCTTTCATCCCTTCAATGCCACCTCGTTCTTCTTCAGGTCCAAATGTAATGTGAATCGTTCGTTTTGGGATGAAATTTGCTCGTTTTAATGCCCGTATAGCACCTAAATATTGCATGCCGACGCATTTCATGTCTTGTGAGCCACGTGCGAAAATTTTACCATCGTCATCAATTTCAGCCGCAAATGGGGGATGGGTCCAAAATTCCTTTGAATTATTGAAATGCACATTAATTGAATTGAAATCCATTTTAAATTATTTTTTTTTTTAATTTAACCTCATAAACTGGAACAACATCCATGTGAGAATGCAACATAATTGATGGTAAATCAGGTTCGGATCCCATCCAAGTCATAATCAAAACAGGTTTAGTCGGACTTGCGGGGCGAAAAACTTTTGTTGTTAGCTCTAAATCATTTGCTAATCCTTGTAGGAATTCAATGCACGGTTCTGTGAAAACCAATTCATTTCATTTAATTTTTTTTTCCTTATTCGATTCATTTCAATTCATGCATTGATCCATTAAAATAGAAGAAGATTAGACGAGACACCACAAATAATCAAAATTTACCACACTGCACTTTAAATGTGTCTATTTTTTTTTGGTATTATCGGGTAATGAACTTTTAAGTCAGCTTATCACCACAAAAAAATTACGATTTAGAAAGAAATAGAATAGAAAAAGTCAAGGCAAAGAGGAATTTGAAACAATTTCATTCGAATTATTTGCAAAAGTTCAAATCTCAATTCAAATTTACATACACGACCACACACGCACACACACACACACACATAATTTACTTTCCCATGTTATTGTTGTCACACTCGCAATACATTGTATCTAGCAGATATTTACAGATTATCGTCTATTATTAAATTAAATCGGATTAAGCACTTATAACAATGCAAAATTAACAACTTAAATAAAATAAAATACATGAATGTAGTAAACAAAAAAAACATGCAAATTAAATGTGTATTATGAAATTTTGTTTGTATGATTGTATGTTGAGGTTGATTGTGTGGTTTGAAAAAAAAAGTAACAATAACAGAAAAAAAGTATAAAAAATACAAATAAGAGGGTTTGGTTAATTAAATTAAATTAAATTGCAAAAAATAAATTTGATACAGGAAGTTTCGCAGTGTGATATAAAAAGATGGAACTTAAGTGAAAGTGAATTATTTTTTGAGAGTTCGATTTTAAGAGGTGAGTCTCTGACATTTATTCTCTTTCGAGCATAGGATTTCCAAGAAAAAAAACGGAGACTGAGATCAAGGTCGGTTTTAAGACTTTCCTGAAAAAAAATTCAAGGGTACATGAGCATTCAGATCAATAGAGAATAAAAAAAATACAGCGTCTTGTATTAGGGTTTTTCGATTGGTTCCTCCAGCAGGGCACTGAGGGGCTTTTTGTCAAAATTAGGTCGGATTTTAGATTTCCCTGAAAAAAATTCTAAGGGAAAAGTGGTTGATGAGCATATAGATCGATAAAAAATCAAAAAATACAATTATCAGGGTTTTCCATTGGACACTATACAGGACGGTTAGAGATGATTTCGAGAAGTCAGGGTAAAAGCCGTTAATGACACCTGGGGCGTGCAAGGGTCCAGGGGGTCTGTCAAGGTCGTTGATAACTTCAGTCTAGTGAAAAAATTGTTTGTGTTTTAAGTGGTTTTCTATTGACTGCCCTTATCTTGTTTCATAACGAAAAAATTTAACCTAATCTCTCTTATCTGTATTTCTTAATTCATATGATATGAAAAACTATTTCAATTCATTTCCAGCTCAGACCCACCTACAAAAATCTACTATGAAATACGATTTCCTTAAAATATTTACAATGTTAAAAATAAAAAAAAAAATAGACAAAAAATTTTATTATTCCATTAAAATGTACCTCATGAAACCGACATGCAATGGCAAATAAATTTATATGTAAATTTTCTGTCTTTTTACATTTAACATTATCATGCGCTCATTTTTGTAATTCAATAGAAGGCTAACAAAATATCAATGAAATTAAATTAAATGTTTGAATGAATGAATAAAATATTGATGAATAACCAATAAAAAGTGATATAAGGCCGCGACAAATGAAAATCGAAAGTTTTGTCCTAATCCAATAACATGTTAGATGGGGGGGGCAAAAGGGGGGGGGCAAAA
>LN483531.1:0-41987 GCA_900002565.1 Culicoides sonorensis
AGTGTGAAAAAAATCTTAACGTATTAATTATCTTCTATCTTAAATTTCAATTTCTACAATTGGTATCTAATTTTATGATTTAAAAAATAAAAATATTAAAAATAAAAAAACTTAATAAAAAAAAAACATAAAGACACAAATATGACTGTCTTGCAAGAGAAAAAACTAAAATCTGAACGAAAGAGGAGTACGTAATTTTTTTTCAATTTATCAGTTTTGTTTAATTTGATGTTTATTTATTGTTGTTGTTCATGAAATTCTCTTTTGTTTTTCTATTTTTTTTTTTTTGTTAAAATTCTGTCATAATTTAATTTTTAAGAAGCCGTTCGCGAATAAACGGTACAATTTTGGAAACGAAAATCGATTTTGGTGATCCCATTGAGATAAATCAACAAAAGTGGTGTATGACAACTTTATTCAGCATAATCAGGGCAAAATTTTTGCAAAGCATACTTAATATTTTTTTTCAACTTATCTAATAGAAAGTAGAGAAGGAAGCTCAAATTTAGCGTAATTTTGTATCAAATTTTAGGTTTTTTGATGAAAACTCATTTTTTTTGTATGAAAACCATTCAAGTCACCCAAGAAAAAGTTAAAGAACTAATCATTTTCTACAACTTTGCCGAATAAACCATAGGTGTATTTCTTTGATAAGTGCTTTTAAAATCAACAAGTTAGAAATAACAGATATTGGCATGTGTTCGTTAGCATTGTTTAAATATTACATACAGTTCATTTTTCACTCAAAAATCAATTTTTTTGTATGAAAAGGACAAAAGTGATGTATGGCAACTTTGTTCAGGATAAATAGGGCAACATTTTTGTAGAATATTTCAAGGTCAAATATCGTATGTAACTGGGTCTAAATGGCCAAAAATTGCCAAAAAACGCTTCGTTTGAGGGTTTTTCACCGAAAAATCATGTTTTTGTACTAAACTTGGTAAAGTGATATATGGCAATGTTGTAGACCTTGAATAGATCTATAAGTTAGCTGAATATTTTGTTTACCTCCGAGCTATGGTTACAGAGTTATTGAATATAAGGATACCTCAAAAACCGTACTTTTCAGTTTTTGTCCAATTTCTCGAAAAAAATCCTCTAGAACCAAAATTCTATTTTAAGATCTTTAGACTAGAGGTGTTTGCGCGTCTTTTGACTATCTGATCATTAAAATCGGTTTAGAGGGATTTTGGCAATTGGGAGTCAAAATAAGGCTCTTTTTTCACTTCTTTACCCCTAGAGGGCGCATTTTCCACTATAAATTTGTGTTCTTGGGCTCATTAAACGCAGAATTTTAATACCTATAATTCTGTGAAAAAAGTTTGTGAATTTTGATACAAAACCTATTTTTTAAATGGATTTCATGATTTTTCACCTCTTTGGCTTCAAATGCTCGTAGAAGGCGAACCACTGAAGAAAAATGTTCAGGAGCTTATTTTTTGCCTGAAAGAAAAAGCCTACAAAATTTCAACGATTTATCTCAATGGGATCACCAAAATTTCGATTTTCGTTTCCAAAATTGTACCGTTTATTCGCGAACGGCTTCTTAATTGATTCGAGTTCATCTATGAAAGTTTTGTTGTACAATCGTTTTCCTTGATAATTTTAAATGACAAATTAACTGTAAAAAATTTCGAATTGGATTTTTTTCAAGGTATTTGAAATGGTCAGACACCTTCAAATGCATCATTGAAATGCAAAACTTTTGTACAACAAAATAAAAAAAAAAAAATTTAAATGAAAAGTGTTGTGAAGATTGCACTGACATTGAATTCGTTGCCAGTGTAATCTTCACAGTACTAAAATTAACTATTATATGACCAGACTAACACTTCAATGATAATTCCGATTTAAAATATTTCAAATAAAAAAAATGTAAATAATTTTTCTTTAAATGTTTCTCAATTTATTTTATTTATTATTTTAAAAAACAAAAAAATTTTAATTTTACAATCTTTCTATTATTTTTTTTTCATTTGATTCCAATTTACATTTTCAGTTATTCAAATTCTAACTACATTTATAATGGGATTCGTAACCGAAACTCTTCGAGTATTCTAAGAGATATTCAGGCCATTTCAGTTGTTAAGCCAAAGAGAAATGGCGAGTATTTGATGTGTTTTTCATAGAACTTAAAAAAAAAATAGTTTTTGAATCATCAAAAATGTTAATAATAATTTCGATGCTCGTTACTAAAAAGCTAGATTTTCACTTAACTTTCCATTTTTAATGAAGTAAAAAATTAAATCGAATTTTATACCATTTAATTTGCCATTAATCTTCGGCATGACTCATTTTTAGCAGCCTGAAGTCTCTTAAAATGATTTTTATATTCTGATGAAATGAAGGGTTAAAATTTTTTGTGACTTTTGCTTTAATTTGCTTTTATTCTTAATTAATTGTATATACATTATGATGTTAAAGTCCTTTGATAGTAATAGAAAAAAACATGGAACATAAGAGAAAGGTCGCTAAAATGAGACATGAGCCTCCTTTGAATATGTTGTGGTGTGATTTTTTGTTCGTTATGTCAATTAAAATAAAATTTAAATTAAAATTCACTAATTTTCTTCTCATTTTAATATTTACAGAACTGTACGCGGTGTACCGAACCACTTAATTGGATTACTTCCCACATATGATGACAATTCATCAGATAACAGTGAAGATCGTCAACAGTTGCGTCAAAATCATTCAAATAATACAACAACATCAACAACTGGTGTCACAACAACAACCACCACAACATCAGGCACCTCGGGAAGTGGCGGTCTACCTTACCACCGCAATGTATCTGATGAAAAATATCTTGTTGGTGGAATTCCGGCAAATAGCTTAGATGATCACAGTACCAGTTCAAATATTGTCGAAGAGACATCTGGTGGTACATCGACACACAATCGTAGCAGTAATGTATGTGATAATAGTAATGTTAATAATGGTGGTGGTGATGACAATGAAAATGATTACGATGATCCAGATGATGAGGAGGAGGAGGATGAAGAGGAAGAAGAAGAGGAAGAAGAATCAGAAAATGATCAAATAAGACGTCAAATGATGAAATTGAATCTCATTGAACATAATATTATGTTGCCATCTGAACTGGAGCTCAAGTACAAAAAAGTTAAAAATCAAAATAATGCTGAAATGGATGCAATTCTAATTGAAGCAATAAGTCCACCACCTGGCGCACCACCAAAATCCGAAAATCCAGCACGATTACGTCGCTATCATCGTCTCAACTGAACCAAAAGTGATCAATTAATTAAGAATATTTCATCATGATACAACTATTCATAAAAAAAAATTATATATATTAGAATAATTAATAATCATTAAAATAAAATAAAACAGTTAATATAATAAAATACTCAAATACTTAAAAAAATTATAATATTAAAAAAAATCTCTTGCTTCTACTCAGATTTGTTATAAACAATTCAAATAAAATCAACTCAAAATTGTACATAAAAAAACAAAATAATCGAATGTTACTCTAATTTTATAATTTAAACATTATTATGTGCTTTGAATGTTGAATTACTTTAAAAATAATATTAATAATAAAAAAAATGTCTCAAAATTAAATTTAACTGAAAAAAAATATTTGTATCAAATATTTTTTTGATTAATTACAATTTTTTTTCTATCATAATAATTAACAATAAATTTTATTATTTTTTTTATATAAACATTTTTATTTTAACATTTAAAAGAATATCAACCAAAACAATATTGCTTTAAAATGTCGTAACATTGAAAATAATGAAATGTTGATAACAAAAAAAAATAAATTAAATTTCTCAAAGTTATCCGTCAAGTCATCGAATACTGATAATAAATTTAAAAAAAAAAATTAAAATAAAAAGAAAGAAGGAGAAGAAGATAAATATATTTTAAATGTAGTCAAGATCAAGTTAAAAGTTATTTTTAAAGGAAATAATAGAAAATGTTGCGATATCGGAACCTGATTCTAGTCTAATAATAAATTAAAAAATAAATTAAAATAAATTATTGTGAAAAAAAATTAAAAAAGAAGCTTAATAATAAAATTAAAACAATATAACAAAAAAAAAAGTAAAAAGTATCGTTATTAAACTTGTTATAATATAAATTTAAAAACTAATAATATAAAAATATTAAAATAATTTTTCAAGTTAAACAAGTCGTCTATTTCTAAAAAGTTACTTAAACTGTCTACTTGATACGTAAATTTATAATAAAATAAATAAAAAAAGATATCACATTAAAAATGTTTAATTAAAAAAAAATTTTTCGAATCTGAATCAAATTAAAATTTTAAAATAAAAAAAAATAGCACAAAATATTACAATGATTTACACTGTAAAATGAAAACGCCCTGCAAACGACCCGGACTGCACTCAAAGGCGAAAATATTTCCCATAATGTTCGAAATTTTTATCTAAATTAACAGGAAATGCGTTGAAAGTTGCATTTACTCAATGTCATGTAAGCGTCAATCAATGATTGCCGTCTGCCGATCAAATCAATTTGTACTGCGGGGCGTTTTCAACTTACAGTGTAAGCTGCTTTAAATGAATATGAGATTCAATGTCCGAACCCCATGGAAAGTTTTGAAAAATGACAAGGGGTGACAAAAATATGTAAAAAGTGATCGTAAAAAGTACGATTAAAAAAAAAGTTATGAAAATTTATTGCAGACGCAAACCGCCCCTTTTTGTCTTCTGACACGTAATACGACAGGCGGGACGAAAACCCACAATCAGGGACGAATTTACGAGTGGGGCGGGTGCCAAGGGGGCTCAGTGCACTTCATGTTTTAATAAATGTAAGAATAAACTCTTTGCCTTGATATTTTGCATCGTTTCGTCATTCTTTCAAAAGAATAAAAGTTCAAAATTCGTCCCTGTCTACAAAATCGACCGGAAATCCGCTAAAAAAGTGAAATAAACATTTAAGAATATTCAAGAAAATTTATCTGATGAACTAAGCTAAGATGAAATTATTTACCCCCCGCCCCTTTTCATAAGAGTCCAAGAAGTGCGGACATTAAATTAAAAAATCATTTGAAACAGCCTTAATTGAAATAACATTTTAAAGAAAAAAACTTAAATTTGTATTTTTTTTTTTTATTTTTATTTCATATCATAATAATAATAATAAAAAATCGCTTGAAAACAACTTGCTTGTCATTAATATGAGACATTTTGCCATAATAATTGAAAATGAAAATAAAAAAAAATGACCATATAAAATTTAAATTTAAGGCGGTTTCAAGGTCATTGCAAGACTGATAATTTTTTTTTAAATATTTTTTAATATTTATACTTAAATTTATTCATGATTTTTTATGTTTGCATTGAAAAACTCCTATTAAATTATTATAAATTTAATTTTTTCATAGAAACATAAGACAAGAAAATGAAAACACATCATCTTAATAAAAAGAAAAAAATTACATATATTTTTTTGATATTTATCCACTTACACGATACAGACCTAATCGAAAATGAAAGAAAATATTGATATAAAATAAAAAAAAGATATATTTATTAGGAAAAAATAAAATTAAAATGTGAATTAAAATTTACTAGTCAAAATGTGCTTACAATGAAAAAAAAAATCACATTACAATAAGGAAGTTCTCTTCGAAAATTAAAATTAAAAAAAAAAAGAGGAGAGAATCAAAATTTGATAAAGCTTTGAAAATTTGTATGATATGAGGATTAAAGCATTACTAGAAATAACATGATACAAAAAATATCTTAAGAATTTATCGTGATTTGAATTGCAATTGACTTGAGAAAAAATTTTCATGCTAATTCGCCAGAATTTCCTTGAAATTTTTGCTTGAAATCAATTGCAATTCAAATCAAATTTGCACAAAAGTGATTCGTACCAAACTCGCAAAATAGAGTTAAACTTTAAATAAAATGAATGATAAATTTACGAATAAAAATACGCTTCATTAATAATCATTATAAATAAATTAGCAAAACATACCAAAAATTTATAATTCAAAAAAAAAAGATTAAATTTCAATAGAATTTTCAAAATATCCTTCTCATTGCAACACACAAAATACTGATATAATGAAATATTATTCATAAAAAAAAAAATTAAAATAAAATAAATGAATGTTAAAATTTAATTATAATTATAAATAAAAATTATAAAATAAATAATTAATATAAAAAATAAAACAATACTAGGGTGAAAATAATTAAATAAAATAATAATAAAAAGCTATTTATGTTCGAAAATAAATAAATAAAAAAAAACCAAAGCACTTCTAATGATTAAATTTAACTTTAACTTTAATGGAATGAATGAAAAAACAAGGATACGTTGGGATATAAAAATAATTTTATAAAGCTTTTTTCTCTTTAATATTTAAAATATTAACATGATATAATTTAAAATTTAAATGAAAAAAATAAATAAAAAAAAGTCAAAAAGAATAAATAAATAAAATTAAATAGAGGTGATGATATTAAAATTACTAGAAAAAAAAATTATTAATATAATAAAAAAATAATTTGCGCAAATATGAACAAAATTTGTTTTATTTTCATTCCTGCACTCATAGTTTTCTTTGAATGCCTTAAATTTCCATGTTAATCAAGGTTATAATTGGGCTGAAAATTCACAAGACTGAAGGTATCGACGACTTTATTAACAGCCTCGGCAGCTGAAAGGAAGCAGGTCAACTGATTAAAATAGATCAGTAGCGCCATCTGATGTATCATAAAGTTTGGATATGATACAGATTTAGGCTTTCTCACCTCTCGAAGAGGTTAAAGTCGTTGATGAAGCCGTTGATAACTTCAGGGTCGTGGAAAAGTCACAATTGAGTTTCAAATTTTTTTTTTCACATTTTTGTATTAAAAGAAACGGCTTCAAATTCAAGGTCAATGAAATTTTTTTAAATGACACGGATTTTTACCATATTTAATTGAGCTGTGGATCACTCCTTAGCTTGAAAATCACGGAGTGACATTCTTAGGCTCTGAAGCAAAAGCCTGATGTCGAAAACCAATGTATAATGGCAATTACCAGCACATAAAACCTCTGCCTCATCGTCCATCCTGGAGTAATGGCTCGTATCCCCAAGATTTTCAAGGACAAGACGGGATAAAATGTAAAACTTCAAATTTCTTAAAAATATTTTCGCTTTATTTTATTTCAATTAAATTTTTCAGTTAAATTTTCTTTTTTCTTAAAATCTAATTTGTGACAAACTTGCTACTAGTTTTCTCGTGGCTTCAATTGTAGTTCCAATGGAATGTTGCCATGTAAAGTTTCAGTGCATTTATCTAAAATTTTTTTGGCAAAATAAAGTTCACCAGAAAGAGTTTCTTCATGATACTTTTTGATAAAATTTTTGGTCATTTTCAAGCACTTTAATGCATTTTTACGAGTTGTCTGTTCAAGTAAAGATAAATAAGCACGGTATAGAATTGTAAATCCGAAGAGATTTGTAAAAGTTAAACTGTCCATTGAAGGATAATCATTTTCACATGCATTACAGAGACAATCAAACACATAAACTTCTTTTAGTACTAATTGCCGTTCCAATTTTGGATTGTTGATGTAATCTCGTCCATAATTATCGAATAATTGTTCACCGGCTTTGATATTTTTTAAAACCATTATGTAAAAAGACCCATTGAATGAGCTGCGAATCACATTTGGATCACATGAATGATTAAAAAGACTGAATGCAGGTGAAATAGCTGCTCCAATTGCTTCGTTTTCATCAAATTCTTTCATTTGTCTCAATTTATAGCCTAAATCATATGCATTTGTGTGGGTAATTTGTGAAAAGGTGAATAATTTTTCCAGAAATAAGTCCTCCAATTCTCTAGTTTTCAAAATTTCCTTAATTTTAGTTTTTCTGTAGAGATTGTTCCAGGTTTTTGCCAAAAGATGACATCTCATAAAAGTTTCTTGATCTGATCGTTTGTCAGAATGAGCCTCCAAACAACAAATTGCCTTTAATGTGTCTTCTTCACGTAAATTTTTGTAATCAAAATCAAATGCAGTAACTGGCTCTGCTTTTGCCGACTCAAACAAATCTTTAAGTTTGGAACAATCGTCGTACAATGTGAAGGCGTGCAAAGTCAATCTTAGTGCTATTAGATTCACATGATCTGGAATTACTTCACACTCAAATTTATGAAAACGGGTCCATGCATCTGTCTCACATTTCTTTGAGCAATACATGGCATTTGCACACTTTTCACATGAAAATAAATTGAGACAATTTGGCAGGAGACAATTATTACACATCATATATTGGTAATCTTCATTCAGTTTCTTCGCATACGGTTGATCAATCATCACAATATCACCGGGGTAAAGATCGTGTTTGGTTCGGATATGTCTCCCAAATTGATCAGAATTGGCGAGCTCAAGTCCTTCAATCATAAATGGATTTTTATCTTTGGCCGGGTAAGAAAGTTTAACAGCTGTCGTTACTTCATTTTGTTTTTGACCTGTCAACCTCATTTTTTCCAAACATTTTTCTTGTCGTTTTTCCAGTTTGTGCTTGAGAAGCTCAGGATAACCATGATTTAGTGCACTTTCAATATTTTCAAGACACATTTTGTATAAACCTGCATTGAAATAGACTGCTGATCGATTGGCATAACAGATGGAAATATTTTCAGATCCAGTGGTAGCATAACTCAAGCTTTTGTTGTACATGTGAAGGGCTTCAACGTAATTTAACTCCTTGAACTTGATGTTACCTTCTTTGCGTGCTTTCAATGAAATGTCGTCATTTTTTTTGTTTTTAACAAGATGACTCTTGGGCTTCCAGACTTTTGGTTTGTTGTTTTGACAATAGCGAATTTTTTCCGCATTTTTCTTTAAATTCTTGAACTCCTCTGGTGGATCTATTTGAGGATGATTTTTCATTGAAAGATAATTAATCATATCAAGGATATTAATCATTTTTAATGAATTTTTAATAAAATTACGCTATAGCCTTGTCGAATGCGTTCACCATTTTTTTTCTAGCCCTTTAGATTCTGACGATCGTCAACATTCCCACCCAACATTTGAATCTTTTCCGTTAATTTCGTATCCGTTGTTTTTGAGAATCAATTTTTTTTTTTTGTAATTTAGTTTCATTCTTGAACTATTTTCCATCATTTCAGTAAATCACCTCAAATCTATTGTTGAATCTTATTCTAATCAATATCTCAAATGTTCCGTAAAATGACCCTGAGATTTGTAGAAGCTTTTGGCTTCAGCGGTCTTGATAGAGCATTTATTTTTTTGAAATTGACATTCTCACTTAAATTGACCAAATATTAACGGGTAATCTCTCTCAATTATCTAGTAGGATTTTAAGATCAAAGGGAACAAAATTGGCTAAACATGATCAAACACGATTCAAGTTTAACAAACTGAGCATTTTTTTTAAAATTCATCAAAAATGATTAAAAAAGAAGATATTTTAAACTATTTAAAAGTTAAAGATGATCCTACCGTGGATCCACCACGTGACTTCAAGATTTTGAAGACAAATGGAGAAAAACTCCGATTTTGCATGGAAAATTATCCAAGTTTATGGTCAAACAAAAATCCACGATTTGCATTCCAAAATGACAACACATCGATGAACGCCCGCAAAGAAGGTAACATCAAATTCAAGGAATCAAATTACGTTAAAGCATTTGAACTTTACAACAAAAGTTTGAGTTATGCCACCGTTGGATCTGAAAATATTCCGTTATGTTACGCCAATCGATCAGCCGTCTATTTCAATGCAGGTTTATTCAAATTTTGTCTTGAAAACGTCGATTTAGCACTTCAAAATGGTTATCCTGAGCATCTCAAGCACAAATTGGAAAAGCGCCGCAAAGAATGTTTGGAAAAAATGAATAAGAATCGTGATAAATCATGCCAAGAAGTTCCACCCCTTCAACTGTCATACCCCGCAAAGGCTAAAAATCCATTCATAATCGATGGACTTGATCTCCTAACATCCGAAGAAAGTGGAAAATTTATCCAAACCAAGCAGGATCTTTTTCCTGGTGATATTATAATGATTGAAAAACCGTATGTGACTAAACTTGATCCAGGTTTCGAATACACAATGTGCAACAATTGCCTCTTGCAAAAAAGTATATTAAGAAATATAAGGATAATAAAATCAGCGTCGAATTACTTTTGCAAAAAAGTATATTAAGAAATATAAGGATAATAAAATCAGCGTCGAATTACTTTGTGCAACAATGCTTCTTCATCAGTGCTCTATGATTTTAAATGGCTCCTTCCCATTGGAATTACAATTGAAGCCTCAGATATCTCAATAAAGATGTTCACCAATATCAGTACGAATTCAATTCCAGTTTTATTGACAAAATAAATGTAAATTCATATTGAAATAAAGTTCATGAAAGTAATTTTATCTTTCTTTTTATTACATTTTCAAGAACATAGCATAAAAAACATCAAATAAAGTACAAATTTTAAACGAAAGAGAGATATTTCAGCACATACAAACCTTTTATCGAATTCATTTTGAACAAAAAATAAAAGCATGTAAAATAAAAGACATTGTTTTGGATGTTAATTAATTAAGATCTGGGGAAAAAATGTTCCGAAAGGTTACACTCCCAATCCCACGCCAATCGGAGACCGTTGGTCGCCACACTGGTTAAGGATTGAGAGTGTAAGATGTTAAATTTTGAAAAAAAAACCCCAGATCTTTCTTTATTTTTTTTTCAACATGCTTAACATCCGGTTTATGCAACACGGATGCCAGCAAATTCATCGCCCATGATATCTACTCTATAATAGAGGTAGATATCCGCTCTTAGAAGGCGGTATTGAATATAAATATCGTGCCTGATCTTTTTGGCACGATTTTTCAATTTTAAGCCTTGGGCTTTAATACGCTCCAATAGGCTTTTTTTGGGCTGAGAGTCCGATATTAGTGGACTCTCATCGTCGCTATCATAAATGATAGGATATGGATAGTTAATGTCATGATAATTGTAAGTAAACATATCCATTTTTATATTAATTTTTAATAGTTTGGATATCTGAAGAGAAAAAAAAACAAGAAACAAAATTTCAATATTTTTGAAAAAAATTTTTTTTTGAAAAATTACAAAAAAAAATTTTTTTTCAAAATATTAAAAAAATTTGTTTTTTCAAAAATCTATCATTATATTCAGATTCCCCACTACTTCATTAGTAAATGTGCAAATTTTTACTAATTTAGGAGTAGGAAATCTATTTTTAATTACATTTTTTAGCGGAGCGATTTTTCTTGCGACTTGATATAATTAATATCAAATCTAATCTGACATAAAAAGTCATGGCTACTATGATATATAAAAATTTTTGCAATTTTTTTTCAAAAATTTTTTTTTTCAATTTTTTTCAAATTTTAATCAATAAATGAAATAAATTTAACGTTTTAACATATTTCTAACACAAAATATTTGAATTTTTCCGATATCGGGTCGAACTCGATTGAATTTGACGTTTTTGGTTTTTGGGTTTATTTACATTTCATGCATTTCTGCAAAAGAACAAAATCATATATTTTAGTGTAAAATTTGTTGCTTCAAGGTTCCGATCGGATAAACTGTTAATGAAAGTGTGTATTTTCTAAGGAAATAAAAATAATTCAATGTAAAAACTTTCAGGAATTTTTTATTTAATCCATAAAATTTCAATGTTAAGTAACAAAAAAAAGAAATTTTTCATATAAAAAGGAATCTCATTTCGGTGATTGAGGCATCAATTGCAATTGTAATGGAATGTTGCCAAACAGAATTTCACTGCATTTGCATAAAACATTTAACGCTGCACATTGTTCGACACACGGATAATCGTCATGATGTTTAAAGATGAAATCCTTTGACTCATCAAAAAATTCTGTGGCACATTTCGGATCATGTTGTAAAATTGATGAAAATGCTGGTTTGATTGCTGCAAACTCTGGAATATCTGCAGATTCAAGTGATTTCATTAAAGGATAATCTTTTACACACGCTTCGCATTGACAATCAAAGAAATACATTTCCTTCAAAGCAGCTTTCCTTTCATCTTTGGTTTGGTTCAAATGAAATGGCCCATAATTATCAAAAAGTTGTTCTCCTGCTTTGATATGTCGCACCACCATCACCCATGAAATTCCACTGAAACTACTGCGGAAGATATTTGGGGCACAAGAATGATTCATAAGACACATTGTTGGGAAAATCGCTGATCCAATTAACGTTGAACTGTAATGCCCATAATTTTTTATCTTAATTTCTTCAGATGTTTTCATTACGTATCCCAATTCGTGTGAATTTGTGGCAGTCAATTGGGAGAAGTGGATTAAAAGTTCAAAGAAGAAATCTTCCAAATCTTTTGTGGTCAATATTTTTTCCATGTGTTTATTGTTGTACAGATTATGCCAAGAATTTGCCAAAATATTACATCTCATGAAAGTTTCTTTGACACATCGTTGATCTGCATTAGTTGCCAAACAATAAACAACTTTTAATGTATCCTCTTCACTAATTTTGTTGTAATCCAAGTCAAATCCAGTCACTGACTTATCTTTAACTGAATCAAATAGTTCTCGTAACTTGGAAACATCGTCATATAACGTGAAGGCACGTAAAGTTAATCTCAAAGTAAGTGGATTCAAATCATCTTCAAGGACTTCACATTCAAATTTATGGAAACGATTCCAAGCTTCTTTCTCACAGGATTTCGAGCAATACATTGCTTTTGTACAAATATCACAAGGAAATAAATTAAGGAAATTTGGTTGCAGGCAATTATTGCACATCATGTACTCGAAACCGTCATGTAAGTGTTTGACATACGGTTTATCAATCATCACAATATCACCCGGATTCAAATCGTGCTTTGTCCGAATATGGCGAGTAAAATTATCAGATGATACGAGTTCAAGTCCATCAATTATAAACGGATTCTTATCTTTAGCTGGATATGAAAGTTTGGGATTTTCTTGAGTGAGTTTTCGACCAGGCGTTTCCATTCGTGATTTGCATTCCTTTAAACGTGTTTCCAGTTCTGGTTTCAATTCGTCAGGACAATGATGATTCAATGCAAGTTCAATGTTATCTAAACAGATATCATACAAACCGGCGTTGAAAAAGACCGCTGATCGATTTGCATAACACAAAGGGATATGTTGAGATCCAAGTGGTGCAAAACTGAGAGCTTTATTATACATTTCAGTGGCTTCAATGTAAGCCGCCTTTTCAAAGAAACTCTCTCCTTGTTTCAAAGCTTCGTCAGATATTTTTTCATCTTTACTGGAAAAATTTACATGATCCATCAACATTGCGTTATCAAGAAGACGGTTATAACAGAATCGGAATTTTTCTGCATTCGTTTTCAGTTGTGCAAATTCCTCGGGAGGCACTTCAAACATTTCGTCGATATTTTCCATGATTTAAAATATTTTTTATTTTAATTAAATGATTAAATTTATTGAAGATGATAATTTCGAATCAAAACAAATTCAATTTTTTAATTTTTTTTAAATTGAATCCACTCACATTTAAGCGGAATTGTCAAATTCCCAGTACACATTTTGTATTCGTGCTGCATTCGTCAGAGAAAAAAAAAGATCAAAGAAAAACAACAAAAATAAAGAAAGAAAAAAGAAAATTCGTCCTTTTTGTATTTGCATTTCAGTAGAATTTGAAATGAATTTATTTTGTACAAGTTTATTTATTTTAATATGGTCCAATTTCATTGTGGCACGAAAACACCATTTAGAGATCAGGGTAAAAATTGTTTAAAGTAAAATTTTTGTAATGTGAGTTATCTTTTCAATGCAATTTCAGGATGATAAAAGACAATACATTCCATTAAGTAGTTTTGGTTACTATGAAGGCGGTGTAATGGATGTAAGGTTATCAGATTTTCGGACTGAACCGGAATTGGACCAGAAAATGGTCACAACGGTATGTTTTTCAAATAAAATGTTGCGAGGCATAAATGTAATTTATCATTTTTTTTTCATAGTTTGGATTCTCATTGGACAAAACGGTGTCTGATGCCATGAATCCCTATTTAGATGCTCATCAAGATCGATGCATCCTCAAGGAGCCCGCTGCATCGCAACAACATGGACCAATTATGTTATTTAAAATGGACTTTAAGAATAATCAATTAAATATCGAAGCATCAGCAGACTGGCCAAATGTCAGGATAAAATCAGACGAAAAAAGTATAGAACCGATAAGGAGTGAAGGTGTTGATACAACTTCTGGAATTAAATATGAACCAATTCCAATGAGTATGACCAAAGATAAGGTTAATGGCAAAGAATTAGCTTATTATGGATTTAATGTGAGTTTAAAATGGACCTCAAATTATCTGTATTTAACATTTCCCTTTTAACTTGCAGTTCACAATGTACATTGACAATAAACTCCAAGAAGGATTATACAATTTATATTTCCATAATTGTCCTAATTATGTGACAGCTGAAAATATTGCATTTTTCAATGTGGATCTGGAAGAAATGAATGGAGGAAATTATTTATCAGCCGGGGAAATGCCATTACCTGCTCTATATTTCATTATGGCATTCCTATTTTTCATGAGTGCCCTATTTTGGGTCTTTATTTTACGACGCACTAAACATCCCGTCTTCAAAATTCACTATTTAATGGCTGTCTTGGTTTTCTTGAAAGCATTGTCGCTCATGTTCCATGCAATCAACTATCATTTTATTCAAATTAAGGGGGAACATGTTGAGACGTGGGCAGTTTTGTATTATATCACACATTTGTAAGTTATTTTAAAATGAAAATTAACGGAAATGGTGTTTAATAATGTTTTTTTTTGTTTAATCTCAGAATTAAGGGTGCTGTATTATTTGTCACCATAATCCTGATTGGAACTGGATGGACTTTCATTAAACACATTTTAGCTGATAAGGATAAGAAACTGTTTATGATTGTTATTCCACTACAGGTAATCATAATCTGCTTAAATTTAACCCTTTGGCATGTCCTGCCCCAGAATGGTGAAATTTCCAAAACGATGGACTTTTCCCATTTCCAAAAATTACGTTCTACAATTTCTTATTTTTATTTTAAAGGTCCTTGCTAACGTTGCCGAAATAATTATCGCTGAAAGTGAGGAAGGTGATAAAGAACACAGCACATGGCGAGACATTTTCATCCTCGTTGATTTGTTGTGCTGTGGTTGCATTTTATTCCCAGTCGTGTGGTCAATTCGACATTTGCAAGATGCCTCGGCCACAGATGGAAAAGCAGCAATTAATTTGCGTAAATTGAAATTATTTAGGCAATTTTATATCATGATCGTGTGTTACATTTACTTTACGAGGATCATAATTTATTTGTTAAAGGTAAATCTTGTTGAATTTCACTATGAACAAAAGAAGAAGAAAAAATTAAATTATAAATTCATTTAATTTCAGATTACAGTTGCATTCCCAGTAAGTTCTGATGCGTTTAAAGTTCATTTAAAGTCCGTTACTTAACATTTTATTCATTTCAGTACACTTTCATGGATGAATTTTTCCGAGAAATGGCCACATTTGTATTTTTCGTATTGACTGGATATAAATTTCGACCAGTATCGCAGCATCCATACTTTACAATGGGTGGCGAGTCAGATGATGAGTCTGAAGTTGAAATGTAAGCAATTAAATTAACTTAACTCCATCAGAGTTTGCATGTTTTTGTAATTTTTCAGCCTAACTCAATCTGGAATCACAGAGGGTTTGAGCAAAGTTACGAATCGGACTCAGCAATCACAGACAATTGTGGAGCATCATGAAGACGAAAGGGAAAATTTGATAAGCAAACGGGAGTCTAGTCATGAATATGATTAAAAGACAAAAAATTAAAAATATTGACAAACAAAATTATTATTCAATCACTAAATTTCACTTTTTTTAGTGATGAAAGATAATTTTGTCTCATGTGATTTTTTTTCAAAAAGCGTAAACCAACCAACGTAAATCTTATAAATTATGATTAGAGAAATATTATATTAAAAAAAGAAAATCCTTTAGCTTTAGTCAATCTAATGCCTCCACATCCCATGTTTAGTATTTAAGCTATATAAAAATGAAAATAAATTGAAAACTTTGATCATGAAAAATTGAGTTGTTTTTAAAAATTAAAAATAAAAACAAAGTGAAAACGCCTGGTCATTTACTAAAAATTTTTATTAAATAACTCAATATTGATATCTAAGAAAGTTCACAAGTGTTTTTGGTAGTGATAAGCTGTCATACGTATCTTCTAATACTAAATCAAAGTCATCTAATTCATATAATTTCAATTTGATAATTCTATCATTAATTTGTTTACGGATCACTTCACGACAATATCGCTTTAATGAGGGAATTTCCCTTCCTTCAACCACTTCATTAAATGTCTCAATGTTCAGATAATCTTTAATCAAATCAAATTCTTTCGTTTCATACATTTCACAGCAGGGATATTCAAGTTGTGGCTCATCTAGCATCAGACTCATTTGAATTTGGAGGAGGCTTGAAGGACCTTGAATTGCAAAAATTTTTTGGTCCAATGAAACACTCATGTCCATCATTATGGCATCAAAAATATTTGGACATTTCTCAATGATTTTAAGTTGATATAAAATTTTATAAATTTCTCTGAAACGTTCCTTTAATTTGGAATCGTCTTCTTCGTTGTTTGATGGCACTGGGAAGAACAATTTACGTGTTTGTTCATTTCTGAACCATGGCCATCGACAGCCTTGTGCTGAATTGTACAAACATTTAAGGACATTTGCAAATACTTCAATTGATATCTCATTTTGCAGGGCAGAGATGGTAAAATTCATTATTTCTTCAGGATCGCAACGAATTAAACGACTCTCAATTTTATTGTCCAAATTAAAGGTTCCATGTAACTTTGCTCCATTTTCTATCAAGAATTGAATGATAAATGGATTGCCTTCGCTGATGGCATAATTTAATGCTGTTTGGTCTAAATTATCACGATCATTTATGTTAAGTTTGAAATTTTTTATAAGTGATTTCACTAGCTCACTGTTTTGAATTTCAACTGCTTTCATTAAAAGCGTTTTTCCATGTCGATCTCTTGCCTCAACAGATTTTGGTGCTCGTTCGATGACCGTTAAAAGTGAAGGCATATCAAGAGCAATTGAAAATAACATGACGTCTCCATATTTACTCACTTCATACAAAACTGAAGTATCGGACGGAAATTTGTCAAAAAAATATACAAGCAGCTCCTGAAGAATATCTAATTGTTTGAAAATCATCATCTGTATACCTTGAAACAAATACACTTCCCAGTCAATTTCCTTTGATTTCACAACAATATCTAAAAGAAATTTGATGATACTCAAAGGACACTCACTACTATTACAAGCAGCTACGAATTCTCCTACTCCCAATTTTAAATGTTTTGAATATTTATTTGCACCCTCAGTTGTGAGGAGATCAAGTAAATAATGAAGAATTTCGTGTCTCCCTAAAATAAGGGCAAATTTGAACACATTATCGTTAGCACATTCTTGTGATAAAACTTCAGGACATTTATTAATAATGTGTTTAACGAATGATATGTGATCATTGCTGACTGCTCTGAATAACAAAGGCCAATGTTGCATGCTTATTTCCTGTTCTGTTAGAATATAAATTTCAGGTGCTATGGAGACAGCTTTTTTAAAGGCATATTCCTCGAAATCGTCAAATCCGGTCCATCGTGACCATGATTCAATAGCAGGATAGTTATGAATGATTGAAAGCGCACATGCCAAACACTCTTTTTCATCTAACGAAGATCGAATCAATGAAGAATATTGTGACATGACTCCATTAGCTATAATTTCATGCATATTTTCATGTAAATAATCGTGGTCCAGTTGAGCAGTCTCATTTGTATCCGTCATTTTCTGTTAAAATTAAATGAAATATTAAATTGTAATTATTTGAACAATAAATTACAGTAAATCAGTCAATTTTTGGTATTTTGATTGTATAATAATGTTAATAATGTATAATGATAAATTACGTCTTTTATGGAAAATTTTATTATCAAAACAATAATAATAAAAAACAGCTGTTACGTTCAATAATATTCAAGGCCGATTAAAATTCAAAATTCTCTATTTTTCAATTCAAAAACGCAAAATTACTCGTATCGGAAACGTGAATGGACACAAAAACTAGAATTGTAACGGCCTAGTAAATAAAGCGGTTTTTCTCAATCAAAACATTTGAAAACTAAAATCGAAAAACTTTACTTCTTTTGATTTAGAAATGTCTGATAGTGATGATAGCTTGCCATATTTAGATTTAGAAAACCTGCCTTACAATGAAGATGAGGTAAATGAGATGAAATTTAAATGTGCATTCTCAATTTAAACATAAATTTAAAATTTCAGCCAATTGATGATATAAGTTCAGATGAATTGAAGAGACCGGAACCTTCAACCTCGTCTAAAGGTCAAATCCAGTCACTTGATGAAATAATTGGTGGTGGAGATGATATTTTGAAGAAACTAGCAAGTGGCGATATTGGTCTTGGCCTTTCTCAAAATCTGGAAGACATTGATGATGACGATTTGGAAATTGTTGAGGAAATTGAAAAAGCTTCGTCAAGTAAAAGTAAATTGAAAGCTGAAGGATCGAGTACTAATTTAAATGTAGGTGACAGTAATCGTTGGGGAAAACGTATCAAAAAATTTTTACCACCTGCATTACAAGGTCTCATGGGTCAAGCAAATTTGTGTTTTGCTCGTGGCGAAACTGAACTAGCCGAGAAATTTTGTTTACAAATTATAAAAGAAGAACCTTTTGCACCCGAACCATTCCTCACATTAGCCTCCATCTATGAAGGGCGTGATACGGACAAGTACACACAATTCAGCTTAATTGCAGCTCATTTGAATCCCGGTGACGTTGATCAATGGATTCGCGTTGCAGAATTTCTCATTGAACAAGGAAAAACCAAACAAGCCATCACTTGTTATTCCAAAGCAATTAAAGCAGATCCACGCAACTTTGAGATACGACTCAAACGAATTGAATTACTCGAAATGATTGGTGAAGATAAACATGCATTTAGATCGTATCATGGCTTAATTCCGCACATTCCCCCCGAAAAGAGTGAATTTTTGATTGCAATCGCAAAGAAAGTAGCAAAAAAATTTCACGATGAAAAAAATGTTACAAGTGCATTGAGTGCAATCGAAAATGCATATGCAAAAGTACCGAATTTATTCAAATTAGAGGATTTAAATTTATTTTTGGAACTTTTATTGGAGACTGGAAATTACAAGAAGGCACTCGATATTCTCTGCAAACACACCGAGGTTAAAGTTGTTTTTCGAAAGCCTTCAGTTAAAAATGATGAAATGTGTGTCGAATCCTTATCAATTCCAGATGATTTAATCCTAGATTTTCAAACAAAATTAATTGTGGCATTGATTCACTTGAAATGCTTTTCCTTGTTGGACCAGTTAATTCAACACATTTTTGATAAAATCGACATTGAAGACGCTGGTGATTGTTACTTGGATGTCGCTGAAGCTCTAATTAAGGAAGAAAAATATGAATATGCATTGAAGTTACTCACTCCCTTGGTAAAAAGTACTAATTACAGTTTAGCAGCTGTTTGGCTTCGACATGCAGATTGTCATCGTGAAATGGGAAATATTGCTGAAGCAATTTCTTCATATCGATGTGTCATAAATTTAGCTCAACACTTGGGAGCTCGTCTTACACTGGCAGCACTCTTGAAACAAAAGGGTGAATTTGATGAAGCCCTTGATGCATTGTATCAAAGTCCCGATACAGGAACAATTGATCCTGGTGTACTCTATGAAAGGTGCTTGTTATTCAAAGAAATTGGAAGACACGAAGATTTGATCAACAATGGATTTCTCTTGATATCACGTCATTGCTGCAAACTCCGAAATCGACAGGAAATGCAAACAGTCTGCATCCTAAAATTCTCTAACAGGATACAAGCTCTCAAAGATATCCGTCAAAATCGGTGTGAGCCCAAAGAAGATTTTGATTTACCGGAATTTGGCAAATCCGACTTGGAGCCTACTCTTGAGCAGGAGTGGAATTTATTGTTGGATATCCTGAAATCATGCTACACCCTTAAAATGTATCGAATGCTACGGAAAATTACATTTACAGCACTTTACTCAAAGAGACTTGTACCATACCAAAAAGAAATTGAATTCCTCGCATTTTTATCTTGTCTCTATTGCCGAGATTACAACTTTGGATATGCTCTTGGCAAGGAATGGCTCTTAAAAGACATGAAAAATAAACGGCTATGGAATATTTTCAATCAAATCATCCAAAGTGCCGAAGATATTCGATATATACGGTTCATATCAAGATCATTTGCAAAATATGACGTTCCACAATTAGCTCACATCATGCAAGGCAACAATTATCTCACTTCGGGCTCCTACAAATATGCAATGAACGATTTTGTTGTCTTGTATAAAGACATAAAAGACCCAATTTTACCACTTTTAATTAGTGTTACGTTAACAAACATTGCATGTCAAAAATACTCAGCCAAGAAGCACAGTGTGATAACACAAGTTATAGCATACATGGAAGAATACCGGAAATTGAGGGAACCTGAAGCAAGTCAGGAGATTTATTACAACTTTGGTCGAATGTATCACCAACTTGGCATGATATCACATGCCTTGGACAATTATAAGAAAGCATTGAATGCTGACACTGAATGGACAAGAAAATTTCCACAATATCTGTCATTAAAAGCGGAAATCGCATTCAATATTCATTTGATTTACAAGGCGAGTGGAAATTATGACATGGCCCGGAAATTTTTGTATGATAATATTATCATTTAATTGAATGAATAAATTAAAGATTTTGATATAAAATAATGTTAAAGCCTCATTTTCATAACGGAAATTAAAATTTGTCTCACAAAGTTGGCCGGTAATATTTTGACAGATTTTTTAAATTTAACGAATTTTTTGAATTTTCATTTTCAAAAAAAAGTTCTTTCATCTAACAAGCCATCGGTTTGTTTACAAATAAAAATCAAAACCTAAAAGAATTACCACGATGAATTTAATTGAAAAAAATATAATTTTCGATGATATTAAAAAGATTTTGCTGCAAAATGGTTGGGATAGACCATTGCTTGTCGAAACACTTGAACAGAAATACAAAATCAATACGAATCGTGATTTATCATGTGACTGCTCGCTTTACAGATTTTCGGTTGAAGATTTCATTGTAAGATCCGAAATTATTCGTTTGTTCCTTAAAAATGGCAAAATACATGCATATTTGGCGCCAGAAAAACTTGAACAACCACTGCCACCACCTACAGTTCCTCCAGAACCACCAAGACAATTTAAGCGTAAACGTAAAAATCGTGGAAGAAGAGAAAATGTAATTTTTTATTTCAATTTTTAATTTGAATTTTAATGAAATTGAAATTACTTTTAGAGAAATGTCAAAAAATTCAAGGCAAATCCATGGGGCTCATTTGAACCTATTGAAAACAATCCTGGATTTAATCAGACAATCAATGAACTCAAACCACGACCAGCGTTTGGTACGTACTCTGACGAAGAAGAGTATGACGATGTACCACAGGAAATTGAAACTCAGGAAAATTCTCAATCCCACCAAAATGATGATTCACATGTAAACTTTTCAAGCAACCACCGTCAGCAAAATCACTCGTCATTTAATAATCAAATCAATTCGACTGCAAATTACCGCAATAATTCGTCCAACAATCATCAGAGCAATTTTAATGTTAATCATCGGAATAATTTTTCATTTAAGAATCGGCAGAACAATCACCGATCACTTCCTCGATTTCACACTCACTCATCTGTGATGTCTTTTCCTCGACCAACAACTTCATCAAGCTACAATTCAACTCAACAAATTGATGGTCCCACAATGCTCGATTTTCAAGAAGTCAATAATCCAGCGTTTTTGGGTTACCAAGACTTATCGTACTACATACAGCGACAACATGAAGCAAATCAATTCAATTACAATGAATTGCCAGCATTTCGTCGATGTATTAATTTTCGTGCAAGACAACAATTCTGAATTTCTGATTGATGTGAACAGAAAATTAATCAAAATTTGTATTTAAATGACATTGAATTACGAAGAATTATAATTATAAGAGACTTGTAATTGATAATCGAATTAAATAAATATTTTTTGACATAGTTAAATAATAAAATTTATTTATACAGAAAATAAATTTTTTTGAATTTTTTTTTAAAGCAGACAAAGATGGAGGCGAAAAACCACTGTGAAGTTTTTGCCAGTTTCATACTTGTTAAAATTATCAGAAAATTAGGGTGTCCATTCACGGGCTAAATCCATAGAACAGAATTCTTTTTGACATTTGAAAATTCCTCATACAAAATTTTTAAGTTTCCGTATGTGTTTCTGTAGAAAATAAACGGTAAATAAAATGTTAAGTGAAATTCTAGTACATGGACTTTGCTTGTTACGTAAAAATTTCGAGACTGAAAAATCAGAAAATAGTAAAGCAAATCAAAAAATGGTTAGGAATTAAAAACCGGAAATGGTAAAGTAAATTTTTCGGAGAATCGGAAACGACCGATAATCAGGAAAACGACTCAGTGTAAAATTAATTCCTACTTTTTTGCATCCATTTAAAGTGATCAGAAAAAATAAGGTGTCTATTTCAGAGGCGGACCAAGCATCAAAATTTGTTGTCCAACTGCTCATGTCTTCAGTACTCTCAGGAAGCTGAATTGACAGCTCGAATCCCGATTGGGTCATGAAATTTCACATCCTCAAATTTTTGATTTGCGGCTAATGTCTTGCAGTTAAAGGCTAGATAAAGGTGGCCGACTGCTAGGAATGACTTGATAACAGCTAAGGCTCTCTGATGATGGTAAAGGGTATGCATAATTGACCCGATTGATGATTTGAGCAAAACTTTCTTCTTTGTGCAAAAGTGAATTACGGGAGAATTTACGGGAGAGTCGGTTGAAAATGTCGTATAATATCACAGAAATACGAACAGAATTCTTGTACGAAGAGGATAACTTTTCGTCTTATTTCTGTTTTTATCCGGGCAAGTAGATAGAACTTGACATATAATTTTGTATAGATACACGAATGGAAACTTCAAAAATTCTGTACGTAAACAGAGATTGCCTTGCGTTCCCAGTAATTCTCTTACTATAACGAAAAAAATCAAAGTAACGAGTTCGGCGTTTTATATTGAAAATTTGAAAGGAGATTTCATTGCTGAAATTTCAAAGAATCTGGCTCGAAAATTACTGATCGAAAACATCGACCAACGGCCGTTAACAGGTAAAAGACGATCATTTCTTGTCAATATTTGCAATTTTCTAGCATTTCAATGAATTGTCAGATAATTAAATTTTTTTCCTGTTCTCAATAGTTTCGCGTAAATGGACATCCTAATTTTACCAATAATTTTTACCACTGCAAAAAACCGGGACGAACTTCACACTCTTTGACTTTAAAACTTACTTTTCTTAGAATTTTTGTTTTTTATCAAAGATAAGCAGATAAGTGGAATCAAAATAAAACAACATTTTTTATTGAACTAAATCCTTTTTCTTTTTATTCAATTTCAGTTGAAATTTAACCTAAGTACAATTTCATTTCTGATCTTACATAATAAAAAACTTTCACTTCGTCATTTCACATGTTGCATAAAGTTCAATAATTTTTTTTTTATTTAATCATTTTTTTTTATTTGATTTGATTTATAATAAGAAATATTTTTTTTTTGTTTTAATATTGTTGAAACAAACAAAAAAAAGAAAAATAATGGAAATATTTGATCAATTTTTTGCTGTTACTAATTTTTTTTTTTAAATTAAATATTTGAAAATTATTTTCTTTTTTTCTAATCGAAAAATATATTATGCTATTTTTTTTTTGTTTTTGACTAAAATTTAATTTTAATAGAAAATTTGTAATTTGAAATTTAATAACAAAACATTTCAATTTTGATGAAAAATGACTTTTTAATTTTTTTTTTGTTTCTAGTTACGGATTCAAAATTATACTTTGCATTTTTTTTTGTATTATTTTTATTTTATTTTATTTTTAATTTAAATTGAAATTTGGTTTTACTTTTTTTTTGTAACGGTTTTTTTTCAAATTATAATTTAAAGTCACGTTTCAATTCAAAAAAAATTTCCGTTTGCCTTTAAATTATAAATGAAATGAAAAAAATTTTTATTGAAATTATGAAAATAATAATAATTGAACTAGTGACTTTGACATTTTCTCGTCACTTGAAATTTTTTTAAAGATAATTTTTAATAAATTTTTTTTTGTGGTTACATTATTTTTTATATTTTGATATTCCATTAAATATTGATAGATGCATAATATGTATGTATTATAAGCTAATCCCCAATATTTAATTTTATTCTTAAATTAGAGGCGAATCATAATTTGAAAGAGATTCTAACTTTAATTGTATTTCAATTGAAAATTTCAAGTAAAGTGTGAATTTTCATCCAAAAAATGATTCATTTTTTTATTAATTTTACAATTTTTTTGAAGGATTTTTTAATATTTTTATATTTTATGTGTATTTATAGTAATTTTTTGGCATCATGATCGAAATTTTTTCAATTTTATCTTTTTACTCTTGTAACAGTTTATTGTCCGTTAACTCTCATCCAATCATGATGCTTATTATTTTGCAGTTTTTTTGTTTAAATTTTTTCATTTTTTTTTTATTATTTTTAATTTTTTGTATCATCGTGTGGTCGCCTAACACACGTGATCTCATTTTTTTTTTCTTATTTTTCTTTTTTATTTTAATATTTTATTCAAAAAAATTTTTTTATAACCGATGAATGATTTTTTCATGTTCATATCAAATCAAAAAATTGCAGCGCTCGTCTCATTTTCATTGTATTTTTTTAAATTTTATTTTTAAAGTTGATTCATTTAATTAAAAATGTGCTTTCTAGTGATAAAATACTAATTAATATAATAAAAGTTAAAGGGATTTTGTGATTTTATACAAAAAAAATTTTCATCGCCACATATTTTTAAATTAACAAATGTCTGGAATGTGGTCGATTTTATGTGTGTGTAATTTTAATATAAATGATAATATATTTGAATAATAATAATAATTATAATTAAATTTGATATTCAAAGCAGAAATTTCTTTAAAACAAATATTCCTTTTTCCACTTTGAATTTTGAAATTTGTAGTTAATTTTTTTTTTTGATTACTCCATAGACGTGTTTCATATTTCAATGTTAATTGTTATTTTTTTTTGTTTAAGTTTTCATGTATAAAAAATTATGATAATATCATTACAATATTATGTTAAATAGAATTTCATTGGTTTTTTTATCCGATTTCTGGTCAATTAAGTTTTAAATTTAAATTTAATCATGGTTAAGAGTCAAATTTTGTGTGAATGTGTGTAATTTTAATTTAAAAAAAAAAATATTGTTTCCTCAAATTTCCCTAAAACTTTCTTCCTCCGTTTTTTTTTTGTATGTTGCTTTAATGTGTGTGAGTTGCTACTTTTCTTTGCTAAATATATTGCTGAAATTTTTCTGAAAATTTTTACCAAGGTCGATTTGTTGTTGCGCGTATTTATTTGGGATGTTCTTGTTGAATTATTGCTGTTATTTATTTTTGTTGATTTATTCCATTTTGCCTGATTGTACATTTTGTTTGGCTTGATGTGCCTGCAAGACAGCAACAGCTTCATCTACCTTTGTCATGAGGGCTTCACTGTGTTCCAACATGTGCAACAATTCAGAGTTGTCAATCTCGAGTAACATACCAGTAATTTTACCGGCTAACGATGCATGCATTTGTTCAATGAGTGGGAACAAACGTTCACCTAACATTTGTTTTTGGTCGGCTGGTGGTGCAGATGCAAGCATAGATGCTGTCAAAGGTTCCTGACCTTTAACGAGGACAGCTTGTTGTGGTACTGCTTGAACTTGTCCCATGGGTACAGCTGGAGGAACGTTGCGAATGTTTCCGGTATATTTGTAGTTCGAGCGTGCTTGATTGGCTGGTTGTTGTTGGACAATTTGGCGTGGTTGGTTGTTGATTGCTGCAGCAGCTTGTTGTCCTGTAATTGGACGAGCTTGGTTACGCATTGCAGCGTTTTGGGCAGCAGCAGCTTGGGCATTTCCTGCAGCTTGTTGTGAGCGGGCAGCTCCTAAGAAAATAAGTATTTGAGTTAAAATAATTGACATTTAATTTAATTACAAAGAAAATTTACCTGGACGATATCCTGCATTAGTTGCAACCATGGCATTTGCATAGCCAGCATTTGCACCAACATTAGCGCCTTGAGCGGCAGCAGCTGGTCGAACTTGTTGCTGGGCAGCCCATCTTGGTGTAGTACGAATTTGTGGGACTTGTGGTCCATAGAAGCGATTTGGTTGTGGAATTGTTGGAACGAAATATCCACCGGCATTTCCTGGTAAGAATGTTTGACCCATTTGTTGCATACGCATATTTGTCATACGTTGCATGTATTGAGAGGCCAAATGTGCTTTACGATCTTCCTTGCGTTGAGCCAAGGCAACATACAATGGTTTACTACCACAAATACGTCCGTTCATTTCAGTGACAGCTTTTGTGGCTTCTTCGGGTGATGAAAAACAAACGAAACCGAATCCCTTTGAACGACCATCTTCCAACATGACTTTTGCCGATGTAATGGTACCGAATTGAGCGAATTCTTTACGAAGACGTTCATCATCAATTGTATCATCAAGATTTTTGACATACAAATTGACACCTGTATAGCGATTCAATCGCTCAATCTTCAATTGTTCGAAACGACGCTTCAACTCCATTTGACGTTCGTTTTTCTTTTGTGCACGTCCCACATACAAAGTCTTTCCATCACCCAATTCTTTTCCATTGAGTTCTTCAACAGCACGTTCAGCTGCTTCTGGATCTTCAAAGGCAACAAATCCAAATCCACGTGATTTTGTTTCTTTAGTCATCACTTTGTGACTTGTAATTGTTCCATATTTCTCAAACATTTCTTTGAGTGACTCATCCGTAAGTTCATCACCGAAATTCTTAACATAAACATTTGTGAATAATTTTGCTTTTTCACCTAATTCCTTCTCACGTTCCTTGCGTGGAATGAAACGTCCAACAAATACTTTCTTGTCATTCAACAACATACCATTTACTTTTTCAATTGACATATTTGCAGCTTCCTCTGTCTCAAAATGTACGAATCCATAACCCTTTGATTGACCTGTCTCGTCTTGGGCCACTTTACAACTCAAAATATTGCCAAATGCCGAGAATGTATCATACATGGCCTTGTTATCAATTGATTTATCCAAATTCTTAATAAACACATTTCCGACTCCAGATTTACGGAGTGAGGGGTCACGTTGAGACCACATAATACGAATAGGACGTCCCTTGATTATATCAAAATTCATCGTATCCAAAGCACGTTCAGCTTAAAAATTTAAAAAAAAAAAACAAAAAATAGGTAATTAGGTCAAGTAATTTTAATTATGATTATAAAAAAAAAATTATGAGACATCACATTTGTATATTTTTCTAAAAATAATCGACTATCACCATGCATACAAATTTTATCACCATCATTCGTTCATCATTAAAGGCAAGTAGAAGAAAAGAACAATTGAATTTTAAATTCAATTACTCAAAACTGATAAGAAAAAAAAGATACATGAAAGGCAATGAGGCGACAAAATTATTTATTGATAAAATTTCAATCGCAACTTAATGCGTAGTTACTTGAAGCAACAACATTGTTCATATAATATAAACATTTTTATTATTATTTTTTTTTTAAATTTAAAACCAGTTGCCTTTCACATTTTTTTCATTTTGTTTACATACTGTTTACTGTTTAACATTCCATTCATGAGTTATTTTTTAGGTAATATATGGACTTATATGGGAAATTTTTGTGAAGAAAGGGCAAGTGAATTTTTTTCTCCCCAAACACGATAACATTTCATTTGAAATTAAATTTTTGCATGATAAAATTACATTCAACATTGAACATGAGACGAATTTGAAGAGAAACCACTTTTTTTTATTTATTTTGACTTGAAAACCTTGAACATACACTCACTTAAATTAAAATTTCATACCATAATTGATTTTATTTTTAACGATTTCATTCAATGCAGAATGAAATTTGTTAATTAACTTTAATTTTATATGCACTCACATTGCAATGAGATGCAATTGAATTTTTTTTTATTTTAAATTTTATGTGATGCAATTTTTTTTTATTTGAATTTCAATTTAACGAGAGCCGTGTGTAGTTTTATAAGCAATATGGCGTCACGTACACAAGTCCTACACACATCTATACAGAAACACATACGAACACGTGGACAATTAAAAGAAAATATTCATTGGAAATTCCTTAATTTAACATGAAATTGATATGAAAAATGGGATTTGACTTACCATCGGCAGGCTAATGTGATCCAATTGAGAGGAATTTCAGGAAATCATGTAATGAGAGATAAGAAAATGATTGAAAATGTTAGAAAATGCTATTCAATGAAATTTTCCCTCGAAAAATTGATGTTTTTTGCGTTTACCTGTTGGAAGTTGATGTAAGCATATCCGAGAGACCGTCTGGTAATCAAGTCACGACAAACACGAATGGATAAAACGGGTCCAGCCGATGAGAATTTTTCAAAGAGCATTGCCTCAGTAATATCGTGATGCAAGTCACCCACATAAAGTGAGGCCATTTGATAATTAGGTTGTGAGATAGCCATTTTCTGGAAAATTATTTTATCTTACATTAGCACAAAATTACAAGACAATTAAATTTTATTATAATTACTTTCTAATTAAATGGAAAAAAAATTGTATGATAATAATTTTTACAGCAAAAAATCAAACGCGTATACACACGGGAGAGAAGAAGTATGACTCACGCGAAAAATTATTATGAGCTATGATTTTCTTGCTTTTTTAATTTTACAACTTTTTCGATTTTTTTTGGTTATTTTTTGTTTTTTTTTAATTTTTTTTTGTATTTTTTTGTAATTTTTTTTTTATATTTTATGCACAAAAAGTGAGGAAATTGATTTTCTATGCGAAAATAGACTTTCCTCCCAGGCGACTATGGGAATAATGAAGTAAAGTGACAAATCATGACATCTGTGTTGAATTCGGGAACTCAAAAATTAGAAAGCACCATCTGCTTCAAAATGTGAAGTGAATCAACTAAATATTTGAAATTTTAACCGTTAAATGTAAAAAATTTTCAAAATTTTATCAAAATTTCTTTGATTTAAATGGAAAATGACAAAATAGTGGTGATTAAATTTAAAAAAAAGCTTATTTTAAAAAAATAACGGATTTTTCTCATAAAAAATCGCGGTTTTTTCTTTCAAAATATTTCAAAATAGTGTTTTTTTAATCAATTTCGATCAATTATCAGCAAAAAAAATTCAAAACTGCGTTTTTTTTCTTTCAAAAATTTCAAAATGGCAGTTTTTTTCCAAAAAAATTCAAAATTGCGGTTTTTTTTCTTTCAAAAAATTTCAAAATAGCGAATTTTTTTTCAAAAAAAATTCAAAATGGCGGTTTTTTTTAAAAAATTTCAAAATAACGATTTTTCGAAAAAAAATCAAAATGGCGGTTTTTTCTTTCTAAAAATTTCAAAATGTCGGTTTTTTTTCAAAGAAAATCAATTTGCCTTATCATGATTTACTCAGATCAAATAAAAATCTCTGTTTGTCTAATATGTAAACATTTTATTTCAATTTTTATTTTATTGTTTTTCTCTTTCTTTTCAATTAATTTAATGAATAAAAATTTTACATTCATTCAAATGTAATGTTAGTTTTTTTTTCTTCAATGAATATATTTCTTTTTTTATTCTTTATAAGGGTGCTCAACAAATTACATTTATTATATTTTTTTACAAGTTTTATTTTATTATTTTTTTTTTTAATTTTACTTTTCAATTTAATTACATAATAATTTAATTTAATTTAATTAATATTGATTTAAAAAGACAAAACGGTAAACACTTATATTGTAATCATTAAAATTTAATATTAAATTACACATTTTTTTATTGATCTAAAAAAAAAAATTAAAAACTTAAATTTAAATAAAAAATCATTCATTCATTTAATTGAGGGAGATCCTGATAATAAATTATATTTTTTTTGCATTGATGAAATGAAATGGAATGAATTTGTGTGATGAAATGATACACATTTAATCTTATAATCCGTCTGAGATCAATTTTTAAGTCAAAATACTTTTACAAATTCTATTAATAGTAATTTTTCCTAAATGGTATGTTTTTGTTCTAGTTTTTGGGATACATTCACATCCAAAGGTTAAATACTAATTTTTTTTTTCTTAAATGTTAATTTAGAGATACTGATAATTATTTAAGTTTTACATAATGATCTGTTCTAAGGCGAGACAAAAAGTCCATTTTCATTGGACAAAAAATATGTATCAAGAGTTTCGCCGAGAAAAATGGCCTCGGTGATAACAGTGTCAAATGATAACAAAATCTCATTGGTATTAATTTCATTTTTGGTTAATCTTTGTTTGTTGTATGGCTTTGGCTTGGTTTTGTCTTCATGATGCTCGAGGGTAATTAATGTCCCTTGTTTTCGTAACATGTCCACAATTTTTGTATCAATGACATCTAAAGCTATTGTATCATGATGAGAATGATTTGGCATTTTTAATTGGTATTTGCCAGAATCCGTTTCATTGTGTTCAAAGAACAGGTGATCTCGAAGTGCACTGGAAGTGAGAAAACGTAATTTACAGAAAGAACAATTGTACTTTTTTGCATAAGGTTTTTGGCGACGTCTTATTTGGAATGTTGTTTCGTTTGATGTCGTTGATGACACTTCATTTTCAACATTTAGAAGATGATGTGCTTCTGCTAGAACCGGCCTTGACTTCCCCACCACCCCCTCCACTGGAAAATTTGGCCTTCTTTGTTCATTTTCTTTGTCTGTTTTACTTGTGTATCGTTTTTCATTACGATTCCTCTCAGATTTTGAGGGTGAATTTGACGAGGAATGTGGTTGATTGTTTGTCTGGTCATTTTTATGCTGTAATGACCACCAATTGATCAGCCAATTATTACAACTGTAGCACAAAAATTTGTCTGTATCATTTTCAGCCTGTCAAAATAAAATATAATTAAGAAAAAATCTTAATTTCAATTTAAAATCCTTACTTTAATGTTATATTTTTCATAAATAACATCCACTAAATTGGGACCACCTCGACCTTCCTCAAAAATATTGACCAATTGACTTGTTCGAATGCCACAAATTAAACACGTATTGTAAGTTAATTTTCTTTGTATATCATTCATAATTGCAACAGTTACGTTAACAGCTGCCAAGAGACTAAATTGTGTTACACACTGATCGATTTATGATAATTTATTGGTGGTAGACAGCCAAACAGCAGGTGCAAAAACACACAATACAATATTCCTTATTATTTTTATTTGGTCACACACAGTTCTTGTTCAAAACTGGCTTATCATCGTGAAGAGACATAAATTTTATAGAATTACATCGCTACAGGATGTCCGGAGATCAATTTCACTATAAAATAAATTTAATTTTCCTATGGCTTCTCGAAGAAATTAACTTTTTTTTCTTCTTCACTAAAAAAATTCAATTCTTCGTTTTTTTTCGTGACTGACAGATGTCAAAGTTAACAGCACTGCCCTCTACAGTAACATTTATATGAAAATGTTTGTTATTGTTGTGCTTTTATCACTGTAACAATTGAATTTTCGTAATTAAATTAAAATTCAAGTACGCAATTTCATTTCAATAGTTTAAAGCTTCATTTCAACGTCAATTAAATTTAAAATATACGAAAAATAAGAAAATTTACTTAACAAAAAAATTTACAGTAGGTTATTGACACTGAAACAATTTCATCGATCCAAAACAAAAAAGAACCTACTTTCAATAAATTCAATTTAATATTATGTCTATGTAATTTTTGTGTTAATTCATCGTTAAATGTGATTTATGGATTTTTTGTAGAATAAGTTACATATGAATACAAATGAAAGCCGATCAATTATAAATATAATTGGTTTATCATCAAATTTAAGTGAGTCACAGCAGGAAGACGAAACAACCCAATTAATTATGAGTGCTCCTGTGTTAAGTACTGATACGAGGAGGAGATTAGCAGCTGGAGGTAATTCAAGTGTTTAAGTTTAAGTGTGTAGGTTTTGTTTTAATTTTTATCTGTTTAAAGGAAATAAGAATACACCTTCAAATTATGGAACAACTAATCAAGAGTTTGTTCCGGCAATAGCTGCACAATCTCAGAATAGTGAAAATCAATCACCAAGACGAACTTCACCAAGTTCCCCTGTATCGGGGGATGTTCCGGAAGTTGCAATTCAAGCTCCCAAACGTACAAGGAGTTCACAAGGGAATTTACCTCCAAGAGTTGAAGTTGTTGAAGAAGAGGAGGGTTTGAAGTATGGAGCACAACATGTTATCAAACTTTTTGTTCCAGTTACACTTTGCATGGCTGTTGTTGTAGCAACAATTAATACTGTGAGTTTTTATGTGAGGAAGGATGTTTATTTGGTTTATACGCCATTCCATGAAAAATCTGAGGAAACAAGCACTAAATTATGGAATGCAATTGCAAATTCATTGATTTTAATGGTTGTAATTGTATTAATGACTGTTCTGTTGATTGTCTTGTATAAGTATAAATTTTACAAGACAATTCATGGATGGTTGATCATGTCTTCGTTCATGTTGTTGTTCATCTTTAGTTTTTGGTATTTGGAAGAAGTACTAAAGGCGTACAATATTCCATTGGATTTCATAACAGCGTGTATGCTACTGTGGAATTTTGGCGTACTCGGGATGATTTCAATTCATTGGAAAGGACCGTTAAGATTACAACAAGCATATTTGATATTTGTTGCAGCTTTAATGGCCTTGGTTTTCATCAAATACTTACCTGAATGGACCACATGGGTCGTGCTCCTGGTAATTTCAATTTGGGATCTGATTGCTGTCTTGTCCCCGAAAGGTCCTCTAAGGATATTGGTAGAAACGGCTCAAGAACGTAATGAGCAAATTTTTCCTGCTTTAATTTATTCATGTAAGTGCAATCTTTATCCAGGTAAATTATGATTTAAATCCAATTTTCATTTTACAGCAACAATTCTATACTCCTACATTGGCATGGCACAAACAACTGATCCTAATATCACAATGACTCCAAGTGGAAATGAAGGTGGATCAACGTCACCTGGAAGCAGTGATAGACGACGTGAGAGTGAAGGTACGCCATTAGTTGAATTGGGACAAAGTATGAATGATATTTTGAAACGTAACGGTATGGTCATGAAAAGATTTTAACTTTTTTTTGTCTGTTTGTGACGTTTGTGAGTGGGAAAAAGGAAATTTATCTTTTTTTGTGTCACATTCAATTCAATTCAAGATCTAATCACATTTTTAATACTTTTTGAATAGAACCTGACGCAGGTTTCACTCAAGAATGGGCAGCAACAAGTGGAAATCGAGTTGAACGACGCCAAATTGAAGTCCAAGCAAATATGGGAGCAAATCCAAACCGCCCTGAATTCCGAACAGTTACAGCTGAGCCAATGAATCAAACGTTTGTGCCAGAAGAGGAGCGTGGCATTAAATTGGGACTTGGAGACTTTATATTTTATTCTGTATTAGTTGGAAAGGCATCAAGTAGCGGGGATTGGAATTTAACCATTGCATGTTTTGTGGCTATTTTAATTGTGAGTCCTTTGATTGACATTCATTTTGAAATCAAATTAAATTTGTATTTTTTTTGAATTAGGGGCTTTCACTCACACTTTTACTGCTTGCAATGACACGAAAAGCACTTCCAGCTCTCCCAATTTCAATTGCATTTGGATTGATTTTCTATTTTGCAACATTACTCGTCGTTCAACCGTTTGCTGATAAATTGTCATCCGAACAAATTTTCATCTAATTCGGAGGAACCTTGACAAGTGAATTACAAACAAAAAAAAAAGAAGACTTATCAATAATTAATTAACAAACTATTACTAATTAAATAATCAAGTTTTTCTAAAACAATATTTATTATTTAATAAAATTAAAATCATAAATTTACTTGCAAAATAATCAAAATGGTTCTTCCTTGAATTTATCTGAATTGTACTTCAATTTCGCATTAAGACCAATTGAGTAAAAGAAATTCATTCGATTTAACGATTTCAATTCCGTATTTTCATGAAGGCTGTTGGAAACTGCATTGGATCGTCGAAGTGAACTCAATGCACAATTGTTTGATGATAAAATTGTTGGATCTTCAGTTTCCTGATAAAAACATTATTAAAATGATGGATTAAATTGAACTTAAATGAAAATACCACCCCATAAAGATCTGTTATTAACTTGGAAACATCAGTTGTATCACAATTTCCATGAGTTGAGACGTAAAATTCATATTTTCCTTTGAATAGCAAAATTTCATTGAAATGAAAATTTAAAAACGAATGAATTGAAGCAAATCCGTATCTGTCAGCTTCCAAATATAAGTGTCTTTCGGTTTTCCTGTGATATTCTATCATCAATTGTGATATGGATATTATTTTGTGTTCATTTGAAATTTCTAAGATTATTGTTTTTAATTGATTCATTGTTGACTTTCGTTGAAAAAACGTGAATTTTTGAAAAACCGCCAGCGATTTTTTAAAAGAGGCGTCATTCACTTTGAACGTTGATTTCAAATATTTAAAAATATTTTATATTGATGTCGTCAATTTCAATTTCAAACAAACTTTTGGTACTTTTGAGGATTTGTCGCCAAAAACTCACTTTTTTGTATTAAAACACTAAAAAAATCACAATAAAATTTCATTGCAAAAATTTCCTCACCACCAATTAAACGTCATTAGTGAACATCGCCGTGACCTGACTTCAAAAAAAAACAAAAGAATGCAATTTCATTAACATTCAAACAGTGCTGAAATCGAATCGCGCTGTTTTACATTCTAATTAAATAATTAAGTTTAACTGCTTATTAGACTAAAATATTTGACAAATTCTTAAAGATAAGCTTGAAAGGTAAGCAATTAGGTGATTGGATAATCAAAACAAACATTTTACAATTAAAAAATTATGAAAACATAAAAGTAGCACATGTTGCGCTTTTTTTGTAAACAAAAGACCCGGTCTTTTATAATTAACTTGTTTTTTTTGTATAAATTACAGTTTACATTCCGAGAAACCAATAGCAAAATGTGTGACGAGTGGGAGGAAGACGTTGTTCCTTACAATCCATCGCAAGAATCTCAATCAAGTCAGGTTTCGTATGAACGCTCAGACCGTAAACGTTCATATGATTCACGGGACAATGGCAGACACAGAGATCGACGTGATGACTCGAATCGATATGATAACCGTCGTGATGATTCAAATCGATATGATAACAGACGTGACCATGATAATCGCCGTGAATTCTCTCGTCGTGATGATCGTAACACTGACTACAATGGACCCAAAGCTGAATTCCTAATTTCTTCAGTTGATGTAAGTTCAACATTTAAAATGCGGATTTTTCGTACTAATTTCAATTTAATTTCAGGCCGGTACAGTGATTGGAAAAGGCGGATCTACAATCCGTGAGATCCAGAGTAAATTCAATGTTCGTATAAATATTGACAAAAATATTTTGGAATACGGTAAAGCAAAAGTTGTCATAACTGGACGATCTGATGATAATATTCATGATGCGCAGAAGGAAATTGAGGGACTTTTACCAAAACCTCAAGAAGAAACACAAATCCCATTTGATGATGGTCCCATTGATTGGGAAGCTGTCAATAAACGATGTGACGAGGCAATTAAAGAACGCTGGACAAAATGTCCTCCCTTGGAAAAGAACTTCTACAAAGAACATCCGGAAGTAACAGCATTGACAGAAGAACAAGTAGCTAAATTCCGCAAGGACAATATGAGCATTCAAGTGACACGTACATTCGAAGAACAAGCAAAAGATTCATTACCAATTCCAAATCCTGTCATTGAATTTTACCACGCTTTCGAGGAGTATCCAGATCTGATGGAAGAAATCAAGAAACAAGGATTCAAAAATCCATCTCCAATTCAAGCACAAGGCTGGCCCGTTCTCTTACGCGGTGAAGATTTAATTGGAATCGCTCAGACAGGAACTGGCAAAACATTGGCATTTCTTCTGCCTGCATTGATTCACATTGAACGTCAACCTGTACCGAGAGGTCAACGAGGTGGTCCAAACATTTTGATTTTAGCTCCCACTCGTGAATTAGCGCAACAGATCGAACATGAAGTTAATAAATATCAGTTCCGTGGTATTAAAGCGTGTTGTGTGTATGGTGGCGGAGATCGTCGCAAACAAGTTGACATTGTGAATGCTGGCGTTGAAATTATAATTGCCACACCTGGAAGATTCAATGATTTGGTATCAGCTGGTATAATTGATATCACAAGTGTCACATATTTGGTGCTAGACGAGGCAGATCGGATGCTTGATATGGGATTTGAGCCACAAATTCGTAAATTACTGCTTGATATCCGTCCGGATAGACAAACGGTTATGACAAGTGCAACTTGGCCACCAGGAGTTCGTCGTCTTGCTTCAAGTTACATGAAAAATCCGATTCAGGTGTACGTGGGCTCACTCGATTTGGCTGCCACACACACAGTCACTCAAACAATCGAGATAATTGATGAGGATAAGAAATATGAACGTATTATTGAATTTATTCGGGATATGGATCCGAATGATAAAGCAATAATATTTTGTGGCAAAAAGCAACGTGCTGATGACTTGAGCTCGGATTTAAGTCTTATGAATATTCCTGTTCAAAGTATTCATGGTGACAGAGAACAAAGTGACCGGGAACAGGCCTTGAAGGATATCAAAGAAGGTCGTGTCCGTATCTTGGTTGCAACTGATGTCGCTTCGAGAGGTCTTGACATTGAAGATATCACTCATGTGGTATGTAATTAAATTATTTTTGTTTTAAATGAAATATTAACATTGCAATTTCAGATCAATTATGACTTTCCTCGTAACATTGAGGAATACGTACATCGTGTTGGCCGAACAGGTCGCGCCGGAAAATCAGGCACCTCATTGAGTTTCGTTACACGCACAGACTGGGGCACAGCAGCCGAACTCATTGAAATTCTCGAGGAAGCAAATCAAGAAGTCCCCTCCGAACTTCGTATGATGGCTGAACGTTTTAAGGATATGAAACAACGACGTGAAGATGAAAAAGCGTCATTTGGATTGGGTGGATCTCGTGGAGGCGGAGGTTTTCGTGGTGGATCACGAAATGATGATGGTTTCCGTTCAAATGCAATCTCAATGACAACGTCATCGTCTAATGTTGGTTCAATTATTGGCAGAGGTGGCTCAAATATAAAGGATATGCAACAAAAATTCAATGTTCGTATCAATGTTGATAAGAATATGGGATCTGAGGCGAAAGTTACAATTACTGGACCAGAATATGATGACGTCCAAAAGGCAATTGATCATGTAAAGGAAATGTGTGCAAATACTGAATCTCGTGACAATAATAGTTATCGTCGGCATCATTAAAAGTATAAAAGAGTGTGCCTTCAAAACGACTGATCAAAATATGTTGTGATATGATTTACTTAACATACCACCATCCATCCTTAATTTTTTTTGAATCGAATATTTAAAATATTCAATTTTTTCCCCTTATTACTTAAAATTCAAAGACAAAGACAAAATAATATCAAATTTAATATATTAATTTTTTTTGTACTGATATACAAACGTATTGTTAGATATAATTAAAGTACAATTTCTAGAATAATTGACATGAAAATTAATTATAAAACCCAAAAGTACTTAATAAAAGTAAGTTTTTTCTTAAAATAAAATTAGTACGCTGCATTTTCTTTTATACGGAAAATTTTGAATTTAACGTGCGAATTGTTTCATTAAAATACTGATAAATTGGTTTTCTTTCAATTTTTCTGTCTTAAAACTATTTTTAGGAAAATTTACAGTTAGACTTGGAACGAAATTTGTTTTGATGAATGGTTTTTGTTGATCTAATCCGTAGAATTTCCGTTTTCAGATTCTGGTTCATCTTCATCTTTGGGAATTGCAGTGTTATTGCCTTGTTTAAAGCTTAGAAACATTTCTTCTAGCCTACATATGTCGGTATAACAAAATTCCGCTTGATCCTTAAAAGTCAATTTAGTATGATGAAGTAGTGTATCAATTTGACGCAACTGATCATTGTTGCCTGTATTGACGAGATTCTTTCTTTTTTGAATAAATTCCTGTAATCCAGTGATGAATTGTTGGAACTTGTGCATATCAATAGAAATCGTATGAATTAATGACATTAATTGTTGTAGAGTTTCATCGTCAACGTTAAAATCTTGAACAATTTTTTCCATTCGTAAAATTTTAACATGAATTTCATTCGACCTTTTGAATTAAAATAAAAATAAATTTGAGGTTATATTTTTTTTTTAAAATGGCGTCATATAATGTAAACTTACATAAATAAAATTTGAGCTATATCTTGATCATCCGAGTCCTCAGTTGCTTGAATTTCGACTATTTCATCTGAAATTTCTTGCGTTTCAGATTCTGGGATTAATTCCGATTCATCTGATTCTAAATCATTTTGATCGTGATTTTCGTCTTCAAAGCACATGTTAATCTCATCAAATTCGTCCATTTTTGGGAGATCTTCTTTTTCATGGATGTTCTTCATTTTCAATGAAAAGTTTGAATAAAAGGCACTTAAAAGACGCTTAAATGTAATGGTTTATTGGAGTAAAATAGATTGAATTGCAAAAATGTTACGCTGAAGGCTCTTTATTAGTAATTTACTGTTAATCAAAGTGACCGATGAAATATACCTTGAACTTTTTATTAGGGTTACCAGAAAACAATTGAAGTAGGCTTTGAATTACCTTAATTTGATTGTGCTAGTAACTTTTTCATGTCCAATTTAAGGTGCTAGTAAGATTTTTCCTGTCCAATTTAAGGTGCTAGTAAGATTTTTCATGTCCAATTTAAGTTGCTAGTAAGATTTTTTATGTCCAATTTCTATGAAGTAAGATTTTTAAGTCCAATTTCTATGAAGTAAGATTTTTCATGTCCAATTTAAGATGCTAGTAAGATTTTTCATGTCCAATTTAAGATGCTAGTAAGATTTTTCATGTCCAATTTAAGATGCTAGTCAGATTTTTCATGTCCAATTTAAGGTGCTAGTAAAATTTTTCATGTCCAATTTAAGGTGCTAGTAAAATTTTTCATGTCCAATTTAAGGTGCTAGTAAAATTTTTCATGTGCAATTTAAGGTGCTAGTAAGAATTTTCACGTCCAATTTAAGGTGCTAGTAAGCTTTTTCGTGTCCAATTTAAGGTGCTAGTAAGATTTTTCATGTCCAATTTAAGGTGCTAGTAAGATTTTTTATGTCCAATGTCCTAAAAATTATTTTCATGCCTGTTGATCAATTTTAGGACCTTTTGAGTACAAATGGATCAGAACCACGTTAAATAATAAGAAAAAACATTCTAAATTTCATTTTTTTTTAATTTAATTTTTTATTCATTTTTATCAATAATCATAATATAATAATGCATATAATGTGCGCCTAAATACTTCAAATATCTAATTTTTATATTTATACGCTTTTCTACTGTTTTTTTTTCAATTAATTTTTTACTCATCTAAATAATTTTAATTAAATTTAATATAATAATAATAATCATAATTTTAACTCTACATCATTTTAATTGTGTAATTGTGTGTGTGTATATGTATGTACGTGTATGTATAATATAATCAAATTCTACAGTCGTTTAAAAGTTAATAATTAAATTTCAAGAATTCAATTAAAAAAAAACCAATAAATTTCCTACAAGTTTTTTTTTTTGTTTTCTTTTTCTAATTCATAATTAAATGTTTAAATATTATTTTAATCAATTTTTTATTCATTTTTTTTATTAAATTACATTACACAAGACAGATTATATTAAATTTTATACTATTTTATTCTAATTTATGATTGATTATTTTTTTATTTGTATAATATAATGTTTGAAAAAGTTTTTTGTGACTGTTTTTATTTTATCATTTATTAAATTTAATTTAATATTTAATTAATTGTAATTTTTTGTTTGTCTAATTAAATGTTACATGCTTCATTTCTATGAATAAAAGTAATAATTGTGTGTATAATATCAGAAATTTAACGTTAAACTCATGAAAATTAGCTTTAAAACGATTTTATTTTTTCAGTATGAAATTTAAATATTTTACAAAACACCAGGCGTTTCCATTTAAATGTTTAAAAAAAAAATTTATTAATTGAAAGTGGAAGCGTCTGGTTTTTTGTTAAGTTTTAAATTAAATTATGAATATAATTTGCGTTTCAATGCGTTTTCATGCGTTTAATGTCATATGAAATTACAATCTACTAAATTTTTGTAAATGTTTTTGTTTATTATATTTAATATAATTTAATTAATTAATTTTTTCTTTATTTATTTATAAAAAGTCTTGTATGTTCCTTTTTTTTTCATTTTAATTTTAATTTAAATGTATGAATAATATTCCAAAAAAGCTTAGTTGAGGTGCGTTTTCATTTTAATGTTAATTTTACCATGAGCCTTGATGATGCACGGAAAATGAATAAATTTCAGTTTAATTTTTATAATACTTTTATATATAGTCAGATCGACGGCTCAACCTACGAAAACACCGCTACAGCCTTTTTGGGGCTTCGTAGACCCATAGTTTCTTCTGAAACTATGCCTTATTTTCGTTGGCCGAGGTCCGCTGAAAATTTGAACTAGGGTGTCCATATAAAAAAATAGGGTTGCCATACAACTTTTAGTGAAAATTCAAAAAATTTCCACGAAAATTCCGGAAAATTCAAAAAAAAAATATTTTTTCAAAATCTCCTTTACCTAAGCTACAACTTTGCCGAAGACACCAAAGACCTAACACGAACATGAAAAAAAATTTTTTTTTTACACACACATGAATTCTCTTATTATAATACTTTTATATATAGTCAGATCGACGGCTCAACCTACGAAAACACCGCTACAGCCTTTTTGGGGCTTCGTAGACCCATAGTTTCTTCTGAAACTATGCCTTATTTTCGTTGGCCGAGGTCCGCTGAAAATTTGGACTAGGGTGTCCATATAAAAAAATAGAGTTGCCATACAACTTTTAGTGAAAATTCAAAAAATTTCCACGAAAATTCCGGAAAATTCAAAAAAAAAATATTTTTTCAAAATCTCCTTTACCTAAGCTACAACTTTGCCGAAGACACCAAAGACCTAACACGAACATGAAAAAAAAATTTTTTTTTACACACACATGAATTCTCTTATTATAATACTTTTATATATAGTCAGATCGACGGCTCAACCTACGAAAACACCGCTACAGCCTTTTTGGGGCTTCGTAGACCCATAGTTTCTTCTGAAACTATGCCTTATTTTCGTTGGCCGAGGTCCGCTGAAAATTTGGACTAGGGTGTCCATATAAAAAAATAGAGTTGCCATACAACTTTTAGTGAAAATTCAAAAAATTTCCACGAAAATTCCGGAAAATTCAAAAAAAAAATATTTTTTCAAAATCTCCTTTACCTAAGCTACAACTTTGCCGAAGACACCAAAGACCTAACACGAACATGAAAAAAAAATTTTTTTTTACACACACATGAATTCTCTTATTATAATACTTTTATATATAGTCAGATCGACGGCTCAACCTACGAAAACACCGCTACAGCCTTTTTGGGGCTTCGTAGACCCATAGTTTCTTCTGAAACTATGCCTTATTTTCGTTGGCCGAGGTCCGCTGAAAATTTGGACTAGGGTGTCCATATAAAAAAATAGA
>LN483531.1:42087-161421 GCA_900002565.1 Culicoides sonorensis
TTTAAATTTTAATTAATTAATTTTTTCTTTATTTATTTATAAAAAGTCTTGTATGTTCCTTTTTTTTTCATTTTAATTTTAATTTAAATGTATGAATAATATTCCAAAAAAGCTTAGTTGAGGTGCGTTTTCATTTTAATGTTAATTTTACCATGAGCCTTGATGATGCACGGAAAATGAATGAATTTCAGTTTTTTTTTTTAATTTTTTACAACATTTTAATTTTAATTTCAATTTCAATAAATAATGAGAATTGAATAAAAAAAAGTAACAAAACATTTTTTTTAATCTTAAGAGATTTAATAGGACTAGACTAGAAATTATGATGGCGGTGCATTCAATTTAAAATTAAAATTATATTTTACATTTACATAAAAAAAGTGTTTGAGCTTATTTTGAAATTTTTTCATTGATGATTAAAAAAAATCAAAATCATATTTTTATTAATCGAGAAATCGTCAAATCAGTGAAATAAGTTCAAATTCAATATATTTTTTTTTACATAGATCATCCAATTTACATATTGTAAGCAACATAAATGGGATCTAATTGATCGGCTAGGAATCCATCTCGCAAATGCATTCGTTGTTTTTCGCCACGAGAATTGATTGGAACGACACCTTGAATTTCAAAAAAGTATTAAATGAAATTCAATTTGAATTAAATGCAAAAATTTTACCTGGATCTACCACAACAACAACACCAACAATCAATTGATGCTCTTCAAGCACGGTATTTGTGACAAGAGGAACTAAATCTAAAGCTTCTGACTCATTTCCGTCCAACTCAACAACGACAACCAACAGATTTGTCCATGTAAATGTTGCACATTCAGCTATTTTTTTGTGACATCGCAATACGGACATTTCAATATCAATTGGATGATAATTCATGCCACGCAGTGTAATTAATTCATCTAACGAACCGACAATGTAAACTGCGTCATGTAATTCAGAGTCACCTGTAGTGACTTGGTGTGGAATGTGACTCTAAATTAAAAGAAAAATGAAATTTAATTTAATTGAATTTCAAATTTTAATATGAAATTTACCTGTGATGAATGGAGTGAATCATTGTCTGAATCACGACTAGCAATACTGGGTGTTGTTTCATCTAAGACTGAGCCAGCTTGGGAGCACTCAGTTCTTCGAAGGAATCCGAGATACCCTGTGCGAGCCCAGGTCTCTGTCGTTGAGCAACCAGTTACGAGTTTGGCATTGAAATGATCATTGTAATCCGTTTCATCACCGTATATTGTGAAATATCCGTTTGAATTGTGAGGTGATTGGACCTGAATTGAAACAGAAAAATTAATGGAAATGGATTTTAACGTTAATTTTTTGAATTTTTACCCATATTTCGCCCAAATGTGAATCACCACACTGCCCTTTAGTGTCAGGATTTGAGATGATCACTTTAACTCCTGGCAACAATTTACCAGACTCGACTATGCATAAGGAATTGGGAGCACCACGTTCTACTAAGGCCACACGATTATTACGTAATGCCCTTAAATCAACATAAACCTGTAAAAAAATGTTTTTAATTGAATTCAATTTCAAATAAATTCCATCAAATCATACCTGAGCACTCTCAGCTGAACTAGCACCCTGTACACAAATTGCTGGATTGACGCGACACCCAAATGACGTTGATACGCATCGCATATTGAGTCCCAATGCCTGGAACAGCTTACAAAATTGTTGGGTTAGCTGAACACGAGGCCGCTCTTCGGCAACGACAACACATGTCCTGACACACGCCAAATTAACATTTCGTTGTTTAAGTGCTTGAATTGAATTGCTTAATGCTTTGGTACACAGCTCAATTACACCATATGAACAGAATGTATCACGAACACGGTATTGTGATAAGGTGCTGAGCCATAAACTTGGATTTGCTTCAACCTTGAAATGAATGAATTGAATTTTGTACGAAATTACATTGAAATGTGTGAATTTACCTCATATGGTGCTATTAGAATGGAATGATGCCCACTGTAAACGCTGATCAGGGTCCACATTGAAAATCCGAGTCCACAATATGGATCTAAACAGAGTGCAACATGACGACTTGGATACAATTCACAAGCCAATTTAAGACTAGCACACAAACTGGAGAGGGATCTGTAAAAAAATTAACCAAAAATGTATTCGGCCATTTTGGGAAATTTCAATTTCATGTGAATCAAATATTTACCTATGTGTAATGATAACACCACTAAGACGTCCACATGTCGACACACTAAAATCTATGTAAGCGGTTGAATCTAATGTGGCATTTGCTATAGCTGCGAAATTAATTCAAATTATTAATTGAGTATGAAATTGAAAAAAATTCCAATCTTACTAGTTAATTTTCTCTTTGGATTATCATCAATGTCGAGTATCAAGGGCCAACTCTTTGGATCTATCGAGGTAGCGGCTTCCCTTGATTTCAATAACTTAATAATACTTTGTATCGATAAGACAATACCACTTTTTGATACATCGACAATCATTCGAACTGTTGGCAGTGTTGTCATGAGATTTTGTGGATGAGGTGGACGAATTGTGATTGGGATGGCACCCAAATATAAACAGCCATAAAATGCGCATATCAGATCGAGTCCAGGTGGGAAAATGAGAGCTGTAATTCAAATTTTCAAGTTAATTCCAGTTTGAAATTGAAATTTAACTTCAACTTACCAACATGATCACCTGGATTGACTTTACCACGTTCTTGCAAAAGTGCGGCAATTTTTTCAGCACGTTTATGCAACTCAGAGCATGTCAGAGTACGAGCGACGGCTCCTTTGGAATTCAAGAGTGTGTATAGGACATGGTCTGGTGAGGTGTTTGCACGCCAACGAAGGACTCCCGTTATTAATTGATGCTAAAAATGAATTTTATTAATTTCTGATTGCAAATATAAGAAGAAATTGAATTTACCTTCCTCTCAGTGTCATCAGCTAGACCCATGTCACGTCCTTGAGCTGATGCCAGTCGATTTCCTTGCACTAAATTGCCAACCATCACAGATGCAGGTCCAACCGATGTGTCTGTAACACATCCAGATGAAGAAGTTCCAGAAATAGAAGCTTGATGTGGTAAGGAGCCTTTGGATTTTACGTTTTTTTTTCGATCCAAAGGCCATTACAATATATTTTTTTAGAGGAATCCCACACACAAGTGTTATTTTTTTATATTAATTTTAATTTTAGTGATTTAATTGAAATTTTAGTGTGCAATTAATTAGTGGATGAAATATATCAAAAAAATTATGTGCCCCATCAAACCACATCGTTAATTAGTTAATTTTAATTTGTTTAGTTCAGGAAAATTTATGTACAGTTAATTTGAATTGAGTTTCGTCCAGTGTCGATTCACATCAAATTTAATTTAAAGTTACAGAGACGCACAAATATTGGATAAATTTTATTACAGTTTTTTTTTGATTTATTTACACAGCGTGTGACACGTGATTATTGATTATTAACGGTTTTTTTTTTTAAATATTCACGAGTTTTGGTGATGAATGCAGCAAAAATTAAAAAGAAACAAGAGAAAAAAAGACAATCAAAATATAATTTTTGTTTTTTTTTGTTTGTATGTTTAAATTAATTGCCAATATATTTTTTATTTAATCTTAAATTTTATTTATTTTATTAAAATTATATTTTTGGATCAAAGTTGGTATTTTTTGTATAACTTTGTTCCAAAAATTTCATGCCAAAGAATAATAAAAAAAAACATCTTCGTTCATTCAAGAAATTTTGAAACTCAAAATAAATGGAAAGGAAAAATAAAATAAATAAAATTATAAAAGGAAACTAAAAGTTTTTATTAAAATAATAAAATGGGGCAACTAAAGCAAAAAGCCACAGATGTGCGTTAAAAAAGCGATTTCAGCAATGGTGCACAATTTAAAGAGTGAGAGTGACACAAAGAATTTAACATCGATTTCATGGAATATTTTTACTTAAAATACAATGTGAATTTTAAAGTGCATTTCATTGGAACTGGAGAACTAAAATTTTGAGAGAGAAAGCAAGTGAGAGTTAAAATTAAGATTTAATGAGAGAAAATTATTTCAACCGAAAGAGAGAATTTTAAAATTAAATAAAAATAAGAAATCTCTCTCATTTTACGGAAAAGGCGAAGGCTTTCAAATGCAAGAGAGAGAAAAGGAAGACAGCGAGAGTCAAAAAGAAAAATCTAAAATTTGTTCATTTACTAAATTGGAGAGAGTTGAAAATGAGAAAAAAATATTACAAAGAGAGAGAAAGAGAATTAAAATTAGATGAGAGCATGAGAGAAGATGAGAGTTGAAATCAAGGTAAAATGAGAGAAAATTACTTAAAGGGAATGAGAGTGAGAGAGAGAGAGGTAAACTGACATTCAAGAGAGTTACAAATAAGAAAGAAAATTGAGAGAAAAATAACGAAGTGAAACAGAGCGCTTAGGCGATGAGAGAGTGTGTGAGAGAGAGAGAGAGTCAAATTTTGAGCCTTGAAGTCGTCCAAAAAATGCACTGAATAATTTTTCCAAATAATTTTTGTATTTTAAATAAAATATTTCCTTAAAAGACTTTTAGCTGTTAACGAATTTTCCAAACCGATTTTCTCAATAATATTTAAAAAAAATTAAGTTGTTAAAAGAGAAACCTTTTTAAAATGATAGCAATACATAAGCTGTCTACATAAAATCAGTAACCACACACCAGATTCACAAAAGCAAATACAATAAAAATAAAATTCAAATCAAATTTTACCTTGATGCAAATCCCTGGGCTTTGGAAGATTCGTAACACACGTGTGTGGACACATTAAAACATTGGCTGGATGTAATGAACCTTCCATAAATCGTCGTCGTGCTTCGCACAAATGAATGCCACCCAACGGCGTTTTGGGCAAATGATTTGGTGGTACAAGGGCTAAACAATAAATTCCCACTTGATGAATTGAATCAACAGCTTGCAGGACGCGGGACATCCATTGGAATGATTCTTCTTCACTACAATCGGGTCGTTGTTCGGCTATCACACAAACGCGTTCATCTCGCAACACTTTAATACTAAAAACTGCAATACGACCACGATAAATGAATCGCATTGGTTCCACAGCAAGCACTGTTGCAATTATGTCATCGGCATTGTGTTTCCTTCCAGTAACTGTCATAAGTCCATCACGAGACCCGCAGACAAAAACAAGGCCTCCAGGTCCAAGAAAACCAAGTAAACCACTTCTGACATAAGACTCTTCTCCGATTGGCTTGCCAGGTACTGGGGTTTCTCCTTCTTTGACTGGAAGTGGCTCATTAAGTGGTTGAACCTATAAAAATAATTTTTGTGACAAAATATTTTTTATGAATTTCAAATTCAATGTGAAATTACCTTGAAAGTAGCATTTGATAGTCCATCTAAACCATAATAAGCGGTACCAGTTGACCCGGATGTCACACAAATTTCACCAACTTGATCTGTTTTACACAAATATGGTGGACCTTCTGCATTGACAACAACCATTTGAGCTGCTGGCATGACTTGACCACAATCTTGCAATGTAAGTGACGTTAAAGAATCTTCGCTATCAACTCGTACAACACCATGTGAGAGTGCTGCCATTGATAAAACGCCTCTTCCAGTTGCTGATTGACTAAAACCACCAGTTGAGCGTCCAGGACGTCTCAACGAAACTGTAAACACTTCAGAGCTACTTGCACATGGACAAATTGTGTCAGGTCGAAGTCCCTTTGATTGGAATACACTTAAGAACTGATCACAGCTTGATAATGACCATGGATTGGCACCATCTGCCACCAATAACATTCGCAATGATGCCAAGGAAATATCCTTATGGTCTTTCGTTGCCAATAATCCCCAATGCAAATCTCTACTTTTGACTAAACAACATGAAGCTCTATATTTTGTAATTAATTGCATCCACGATGAAGGTCGTAACTTCATTAAAGCATATGGTATGAAAAGGACGTGCATTCCATTGAGTACAGACGTCAGCACACTATGCCATAACCCAACTTCACGTTTAAAGTCCAAGACGCAAACCGTTGTTTCACCTTCCGTGTAATGACATGCCATTGTAAGTGCCCGACAATGATTAATCATTGATTGACGACTCACTGTCACTCCCATTACACTTCCATCTTTGTCTGTTGTATATTCAATGTAAGCTGTGGAATCTTCACTAATACGTTGATTCGTTGGATTGTAATCTTTTGGGGTTTTTGGCAAGTGTTCTGTGACAAACCAGTGAAGGCGTGGCCAGCCCTTGAGTTTCGTCACTTCGCCAGTCGTTGATTTTGGTAAGCCCTTCAAACACGCTTCTGTAGTGAGAGCGACTTGGACACCGCAAGAACTGAGCAGGAATCCTACTTGTTGCGGAGGAGAGTCAGATGTGGACAATGGAAGCTCGATCGGGAGTGGGACAAGTCCACGAAACATGCAACCATACCATGCAGTGAGGAAACTATTAAAAAAAAATTGTATATTAAAATTAATTATTATTTTAAAATGAGATTAATGTGAACTCACTTCAATGGATCTGCATTTGGATAGACAAGTGCGACACGATCACCAGGTTTCAATGTAAATTGTTCCGCACCTTTACTAAATGTCTTCGTTGACAGGGCATATGCAATTTTTTGAGCACGCGACAACAATTTACCATACGTCAATGTCGTCGTCATTTTTCCATTTGGATCTAATACTGTTGCCATTGGTGCCTTAAACGAGCTTGTTCCATATCGTTGTACTGCTTGCTCCAATGTACGTGGCAATCCACTTGGAATCACTAATTGTTCACCCTGTACCGGGGTCATTGTATTACCTTCAGGTTTTGGCGCATTCGGGTCTTTGGGATTTGCTGCTATTTCTAATTCTATATCGTTATCTTCGTAAAATTCAGGTAAAGGACGTCGTTTAGGCCGTTTCAGTGTATTGAGTAATTGTTGTATTTTGGCAGATACCTTCCATCGACCTGCAGTACTTGTATCACCAGGCTCCGATTGATTAAGATTCACATAACGCGTGACACGATCAGCTCCCATACCGCGTTTTGTGTTATTGAATTGGGTTATGTCGGGAGCGGCATCTGCAGTTAAAATTTATAAAGAATTTTTTTTAACATTAAAATTATTTTACTTACATGATCGCATCGGCGGTAAATCAGGGATATCTGTCATATCATAACTATTTTTATTGCGATGCACTGCTGGTGGACTGCCAGCACTCGATGTGTCTGATAATGTGGGATGTGATGGAAGATTTTGGGGTCTACGTTCGGAAATGCGATCTTTGTGATGGCCACCACCACTTGAATGGTCACGTGAAGGCAATTTCATTTGTTCTCGCGTCAAAATATGATCACGCGGCAAATTATATTCACGATCTGGTGTCGATATCCTTTCCTCAGGTATTGACTCGTCATCTGTGCTTGAATCTAAAAAAATTGCATTTCAATTAAAAAAATTTCAAATTTAAAGGCAAAATAATAAATTTCGTCCATTTGCTAGTCAAAACCCGAATTTTATTCCAATTGCAATAAAAATAAAATGAAATCCCAAAATTAGGTCAATTGAAATTACACAAGTGACATGATAAAAATATGAATTGATGATGATCAATAAAAAAAAACTCTTTCAAACAAAACTAAATTTATGATTAATACAGGTTAAGAGTTAAAACAGTGCTCGTTTTAATACAAATGTAAATGGAGGTCTCTAATTAAAGGCATTTTGAATTGTGAATGGCTACATGGATGTGTGTGTATGACAATTAACTTACCTGTATCATCTCGATCCCGGTCTGGACTTCGATTTAGGACCGAACTGCGCTTAGATGGCATTGGCAAGCTAGGCTTTGGACGATTTTTAAGCGCAGCTAATGCTTGCTGAACAGCTTCCTGGCGCACTTCTACTTTTGCATAATATGACATAATTTAATGGCACATCAAATTTTATGGAATTTTATTTTATGTTTTAAGGGAAAGAAGAAATAATGAACGTGAATGAGTTATTATTTTAAAGGTAATTATTAAAAAATAAAATAAAATTGTTCTAATTTGAAATGAAATTAAAATGTAACAGAAATTTAAAAGAAAACTAAAGATATTCAATGAAATTGGATGATTAAATGTCAAATGTAAGCTAAATTGTACAAAATACCAGGCGTTTACACATCAAATAAAAAAAAATACTTTTAAACAAATTTTCCATCTCATTACCTTAAAATTCATGCATAAAATCGACATGTCAATGTAAATATTTATTTTTGGTCCAATTTATCATTGATTTTCCAGAATAAGTAGGTGAATGACATTTCAAACAATTAAGTTTTTGTTCACTCACTTTGAAAATTGAAATTAAATCCGAATATTTTGCTATGAAATCATCGTCATTAGACCGCAAATTTCAAAATAAAATTACAAAAAAAAAAAAATAATAATTAAAAATTCTTTAAAAGGTCTGTCAAGGCTGTTTTCATTCATCTTTTAAATTTATATTCTTTTCTCATACAATGAGTGAATATGCAAAAGACAATAAATAATAAAGTGAGACGATGACTTGAAAAAATCAATGAGTTTTTTTTTTCATTTTATTCTAGTTTGATTCAATTTAATCAGTGTAACAAATAAACATTGAAAACTTAAAACAATTTAACTTTACTACTAAACAATGTTAGCAAAAAAAAAAATAAAAATTAATTCATCATCATCATTTAACATCGGATATAAAGATTTTAGATTGTATTCAATAATAAATTAATTTTTAATTAAAAAACTGATGTAAGTGACCTAACAAGGCATTCCATTACTGTTTGAAATTCCAAACATACACTTGATTTAAAAAAAAATATCTTTGGCGGTTATTTGTTTTATTATTATTATTTTAATTTTTATTGAGTCATCATTCATCAGAGTATCATCAAATTGGATTTAAAATGTGTATTTTTTTATCAGTGAAATTCAATACTCAAATAAAAATGATAATGATAAAAAAAAGTAAATTATCATACAAATCGATAATGAATTGAAATTGAAAGAAAGTGAATTTTAAGTCGATTATTTGATTACTTGGACATGGAAAAGGGTTTTAAGTATCATTAATTTATATTACTGTTATACTACTGTTTTGATTATTATCTTGTGTTATTTTTTTTTGAATTTTTTTGTTTGAAAAGGTATATAAGCAAAGGTTAATTGATTGGGCAATCAAATATGTTTATTTTATCTTTTCTTATGTTTATGTTTAAAATGCATTTTTTTTTTCGAAAAATATGTCAATGTTTATGTTTTCACTCTTTTGTTATTTTTAGGCTATTGCAACTTAAGGAAGTGTTTCAATGATGAGTAGAAGCGAAGAAGAGATACAAATTCCCCCTAGACGGTTCTTAAAGAAAGAATATGTTTCATGTTCGAGAAAGAGGCCAGTTCTCATTAAGTGTTGGTAAGATGATAGTTTTACAAAGACATCATAATTAATGGCGTTACGTAAAACGCTAAAAACGTTCATATCAAAAGTGCTTGTAGAATGAACATATTTCAATTGATAAGATTTTAACAGTTCGTTTTACGTTTAAAAATTTTCTTGGGAAGGAATAAAATTGGATTTGAAGAACGCCCTTCTCAAAATCTAGCAGTAGAGCGAGCTTTATCAGCCCTGAAGTTGGTGGTAAGTGATTTCAGAACATCTTTAAATGGTAAGTTACACAATTCTGATATTCATTAGTAAAAATAAACACTTTTTCTAATAATTTTCCTTAGGAGAAACAATTGGCAACATTTTACTATGTAAATTAAATAATAAATTGATCTTTGTCCGTATTTAAAAATATAGAAACAAAATAAAATCTTTTGGAATCAACGAGATACATAAATACGAACACTTTAGTATTCATAAGAAAACTGCTTACATTTTGTATTGTATTACATTTATTATTGAATTTAAGTTGAATTACCAAAATTTATAGAAAAATTTGTAGCTTCAACTTGCCTCGATTTCTTTTTTGCAAGCTGTGGTTTTAATAAGAGTAAAGGTGCAAGCTCGAACTACTTGTTGTAAAACCATTACTATTCAAAATACGATAGAAATTCTTTGCTGCTAAATACATTTTCTCCTTTTGTGTGAAAATTTTCGAAATTTCTAAAAGGAATACTTAACTTAATATTTTTAAATAGTTTTGTATCATTGGTTCGCCTTCCCAAAACATTTTTACGATTTTCATTTTAGCCAAACCTTTTGTACGTGTTCCATTGGGTGTCAACTAGGATTGTAAAACTATTGGAAATACTTTATTCACGTAAAGTCAATTTTGAATTAAATCGTAAGCAAGGACCAAGCCTGGTATTATTAAGAAACATTTTTTAAGTAAGGAAATCGATGTTTAACGTGGAAAAGAGAATTAAAGGTCGATATGTCTCATAGAACTTGAGTTCATAAAAGTTCAATTAGATAAAAATTGTGTATGGTTCATTATGCAAACACTCATCGAAGTTGCAACAGCCTTTCATATTTTTTTTGAATAATGAATCATGATAAAGCTCATAATCATAAACAGTAGTGTTTTTTTCACACGTAAATTGGGCTATGTTTTAAGATTCAGTAAAATGTGTTGTTTTTACACCTTTTAAATGTATTTTTTTAAATCTTTACATTGAATTAGAATTATGGGAAATGACAAAACTTCACATAAAATTCAAACCATGAATTGTCTTATCATAGCATAAAAAACTTTAATCTCATAGTTGCGTGTCCAAGATCAAGGCAAATCTTAAATTAAAAATTACAAGGGATATTAAAAGTTTTTTAAAAAAACTAATTTTTTTATTTGTATTTAGTTCAAGTTGAAGTTTAAAAAAAATACACAATCAATGAAATTTCGCGATACAATAATTGAAAACGTGATTTAAATGAAGCATTTCAACACTCTGATGATATATTAACCTGGTTATTGAATTTCCTTTTGATTAAAATAGCTAACAATACACTTCATATTTGGCAAATAATCATACATTAACCGTTTTTAAATTAATGTCATGCCTTAAAGCGTTACTTTTTATTTTATATGTATGTTTGTCTTAACAGTCACTTTAAAATTCATCAATAAGAAAAGAGTAATTGTCCATGAAATTTAGAGCAAAAATTTTTATATTAAATCTCTTCAATACAAAAGGCAAAAAAATATTCATTTACATTTAAATAGTTATTGGATAAAAAAAGACAAAACAAAACCACAAATAGCTTAAACATGAATATTTAATTTCAGGTCTCTTATCTTGTGTTCTGGGAATCAATTTTCAAGTTTTATGTTTATTTATTTTAAAGTGATATTAAGTTTTTTTTTAAAGTGTTACGTATAAGAGTCACGTTATTTCAATTAACATCTCTCTTATTTTCATTATAAAAGTAATTTTATGTGGCATTGTCTATAAAAAATTTAAAGAATGGTAATGAAAAAGATATTTAGGTAAACACTTTTCAATTGAAAGGTCACGCGCCTTTTTTTTCTCATTATTTATGTTAAACTAAGGCAGTTTTCACTATTTTTCCATTGTAATTTTTGACACATTTAAGTTGACATGAGAAAAGCTTTTAAGAAAATGAATTTATACGACCTTGAACATCTTTCTTTTAGTCCGGGATACCATGCGTCAATTGAGAGTGACTTAGCTTGCAATTTCAATTTAAAATTCTCATAATCATCAACAAGGTCCAATCAATAACAATTATTGCTCATTTGATTTAATAAATTGACAAGCAAGTTACTGTACCAAAAATAATTATACACTTAACCAATTTAATGCACGAGCTCTTACATAAGCCCTAATATGATTTGATGTTCATAGAATGCTGTTATTAAAAGATTGTAAACCTCACACAATGCAAAATAAAAAATTACAAGTTGCCTATAAAATTACATTATTATTATTAAATTGAATGATATTTATCAATGCATCAGTCAATATTAATATTATATAAGAGTGTGCTTGAATCGTAAAAAAACAATAACACAGTAAAAAAAAATAAAAGTAACAATCATAATGGACTTAAAAGTTAAATTAAATTGAAAAAAAATAGAATGTTATAAACTTGTATCTCGATTTTATGTAAAGTTATAAAATGAGCATAAGTTTCATTTGAAACATGAATATTGTTATAAAATCTGCATTATTTGTACATATTTTAGAACAAAGATACATTAAAAGCTCAATTAAATGCAAAAAAAATGTTAAAATAAAAACAAACAACTAAGGAGTGTGTTACATTGATCTACAATTCTACATTAAAACGTTGATTTTAATAAAGCTGTAAGCTACTTATTTTATTTCAAATAATTAAGTATTGTTTGGATGATTTTTTTTTCAAGAAAAATTGTATTTCGAATGAGTTATGAGTTTGAGATTCAAAGATCTTTTGCAGGTTTGTAGACTTTTTCTAGGTTTGTAGACTTTTTCTAGGTTTTATAGACTTTTTCGTAGGTTTGTAGACTTTTTTAAGGTTTGTACGCAGTTTGTAGGTCTTTAGACTTTTTGTAAGTTTTGTAAACTTTTTCGTAGGCTTCGTAGAATTTTTCTAGGTTTGTAGACTTTTTTAGGTTTGAAAACTGTTGTAGGTCTCTATTTTTTTTAGGTTTGAAGACTGTTTTAGGTCTCTATTTTTTAGGTTTAAAGACTTTTTTAGGTCTCTAGTCTTTTTTTAGGTTTCGTAGAGCTTCTCTAGGTTTTGTAGACTTTTTTCATGTTTGAAGACTTTTTCGTAGGTTTCGTAGACATTAATATAGTTCCAAAGACTTTCTCTAGGTTTTCTGAACTTTTTGAAGACATTTTCTTAGGTTTCCTAGAAGTTTTCTAAGTTTGTAGACTTTTTTAGGTTTGTAGGATTTTTGTAGGTTGTGTAGACTTTTTTGCAGGGTTTTTCCATGTTTGAGGATCTTTTTAGAGATTGTAGACTTTTTCTAAGTGGACTTTCAGATCTTGTGATATCTAAACAATCTTCAAAACCCTGAAAATCATTTTGAACCCTAATTTTTTTGAACCTATCAAATTTCGCATTGAATCGCATTAAAGAGTACTGACACAGATTTTTTTTTTCTATAAAAATTCTAACTAAATACAAACAAACAACTCTACAAAATTTAAAACTAAAACAATGAATCATGAAATTGATATAAAATTATTATAATGAAAAAGCATAGAAAAGATTAAATAACAGTATATTCGATTCTAATGAATTACAAACTAATTACTTTAATTGTAGAAGTACAGCCAGGTTTCGCCTTTCCCAATTGTTTTATTGTTAAATTTTATTTTATAGTTTTTTTTTGAATGGTCATTGATTTTAATGTTATTTCAGGTGATTTACTACTTTCCTTTTTTTTTTTTTTTGAAATTTAAGTTCTAAAGGTGTGAAATGATGATAATTCATTACTATTTTACTTTACTGAATGAGGTTATGTAATCGGTTAATGTTAGGAAGTGATTTGCTCTAATTGTTTAAAGTGTAAGCGGTAAGGATATTTCAATTTACTTATTAAATAGATATGAATTTGAAAGGAAGAGAATTTGTGTGAAAAAATTAGAGATAGAATTTCTCTACAAAATGTCAAAAGATATCAAAATGGAATTATTTTATTACCGCTTGTGTAACGACTTTCTTGTCGTCCTAGTCTTCGGTTATTGCGTGCCTGTCCCTTAGTATTCGAATTTTTTTCATTCTTACTTTGATTAGTCTGGTGTTGTTGTTGTTGTTGTAATTGCTGTTGTTGTATGTGATGCGTATTTGGTGATGATTGTTTTTGTAGCTGTTTAAGGCGTAAATCTGGTGTATCTTTGACCAAGCTCTGAGCAAATTCATTCAAGTCTTGTTCTTGTTGCTGTTTATGCAGCTTAATTTGACGCAAAATTTGCTCTGTTGACGATATGGAAGAAGCTGGTGATGAAGATGACTTTGGTTCGGGTATTTGTGCAGATTTAAAGGGTGGTGCTTTATGGGAGAGAGGCTTAGACCCAATTTGGGAAATATCGGGGGGTGGTGATTGATGTTGAGTGTGTAATAAAGGAATCCCAGCTTTATTTTCAAAGTAATCGAAGTCGAATACAATTAAATTAACCATGCACACAGTTTTAAAAGGAAGAAAAAGAAAAAAAAATCAAAATTATAAATAAAAGTATTTTGCAATAAAAAATCTACTTATGTTAATTCTGTTTTAATCAAGATAATTTTGTTTTTCTTCATTATACGGTGTTTACTTGTTTAGTATCAATTCCAGTAGAATATTCTCCATGATAATTATTGATAGATTTCTAATAAATGAATAAAGCATGCAAAAAGCAAAATACTACAAAAGATTGAAACAATAATACTTCTTCAATTACATCCAATCAATCGTGCTTGACATTAATTGACCACATATATTCATTACATTTTTTCATCATCATCTTCATCATCATCATGATTTTTTTTCTTAATTTTTACTTGTTTTATTCAGTGATCGCATCAATTGTAATGCAAATCAGCATTCCTCGAGCTATGGTTTCAGAAAATCAATAATTAATGTTTTATGTGAGGTCTAACGAGATGGGACATGACTAGGACGTGAGATTCATCAAACTGTGTGGTAACTTGGAAAGATTTGAGTACATTTGAGTGTACTCTGAAAAAAAACTGGGCTCACTAAGAAATATTGTCCTTGAAAGTGTCCTAAAATAGCTTTTATAAGTGTCCGAAAGGATTTATTGAAATAAATGGCTCAAAAATGACCTGAAGGACCCTCCTCAAGAAAATATTTGACTGACTTATTTGAATTGATCGACATTTCTCTAAAATGACTCTTAAAAAATCTTTGAAATTAAATTTCAAGGGAACCGCCACTGATTTTCTCATTAAAACAAAAAAAAGCTAATGAACGTTAAAATAATCAGATATCAAAGAGGATGGACAAGTAAAAAGCTTAGTTTGATGATGAAAAGAATAATGCAATGTAATATTAAACATGCATCAGACAATTTAACATGCAAAGTTCTTTCAATAAATAAATCCTAAAAAAAATAGAAGACAATCATCCATTCATCGTTTTTTTTTTAAATTCTTTATAATAAAGAAGATTTAATAATAAAAGTAAACGATATTAATAAAAAAATTATGTTCAAAGTGTCATATTTATAAGGAAAATAAAAAAAACAAAATATGTTGAACAGAAGTCTGAAGGACATAAACATAAATCATCATATAGGACATTGTTAATGTAATTTATATAAAAATAAATATCAAAAGCAATATCAAAAAGGGTGTATGAACTCTTATTGTAGGTGTAAACATATATTATTATTATTATAATAAAAAAGAAAAATATTAAATGAAATAATAATCATTTATAAAATCTTGTATGGATGAGAGACAGAATTTAAAACAGGTCTAACCTGAATGATATCGTTTTTCATTGTGTGTCACACGACGTTGTGTTCTACGTTGACGTGATTGTCCTTGATAATGATGATGACCACCGCTACCACCACCACCACCACCACTACTCGAGGATTGCTTATGTGGTAATACTGGCGGCGGTGGATGATGCAAATGTGTTTGAATATCGTTTACATAACCCGCATTTCCACTAATTACAGGTTGATTGGATTTTGGCACAACATAACCGCTATCACCTTCAGTCATAATTTTTAAATTTATCATTTTCAAAAGAAAAACAATTAATTTTTATAGAGATCAAAATCAATTATTGATTGACAGTGCAAAATCAAATTAAGATAAGTAAAACATTTAAAGGGGGTGTTTTAAATTAAAATTGAATCAAAAATTAAAATTATAATTTACTACCTTTATGACCTTGAAATTAAAATTAAACTCAGGTACATAATTGGGTTTAAGATCTTAATTTAATTAAATTCAACCATAATACAAATTGGATTCATAATTGTTTTGAAACAATAACTAGGTATGTAGATCGTGATATGTATTATGTAAAAAATTTAAAATTAAAATTAAAGCCACAAAATCGATTAATCAAAAAACTTTTATTTGACCTGCTCTTGTCTTCATTTTACTTGAAATAATTAAATTTTTACTTTCATGATAATCATCAATTTATGTCTTAAATTAAATTTTGAAAGAAAACATACATTTTGATTGAAAGCTTACATTTCTAGTAAAATTATAGCAAATTTTTTTTCTTTGCACATGAAATAAATCGTGAACGATGTTTAATTATTGTTGTAGTAACAAAACTCATCATTTTATGCAACCTTTTTATGCTTGTATTGTTTTTTAAAGACTTCACTTTTATTTTTTGTCTGTTTGCTTCAAAACAGTTGAAATGGAAAGTTATTCAATCAGAAGTTGACCATTAAATAAGCTTCATTTGGTAATAAAAATATAGATAAGGTAAAAAAAAATATTTCATGCTTTCAAATAAGCATTAACTGTGATGGATAATATTAATTATTATTACAGTAAATTTCATTCAGGGTATAAAGAAAAGTAAAAAGCACTTAAATTTTATTGTTTCATGGATTGTCATGATGAGACGTAACATATTGTCAATGAGGCATGACCCTTTGATTACTTAATGCATGAAATTTACCTTCTAATGGTTTTATTTTAAATGTTTTCTTGGGAAATTGACATATTTATAAAAATAACCTGTCAAAAATCTGGCTTTTAATTATTTGAAGAGGTTGAAAATTTTATTTCAATTAAATACATAACATATGAAAAGGATAAAAATTCACATTACATAAAATTTATTCCCATGATTAAATAATTTCAATTTCACACATTTAATTTCAGTGAAGGGTCAACTTAAATTAGCTCTTAACTAATCAATATGTTATTTTGATTTGCTAATAAGAAAATGCGATAATTGCTTTTCGATCACTTAAAAACAGTTGATAATTGCTTGTTACATGGGTCAATGAAGACTGTGGTGAGAGAATTCGATTATCTTTAACCATTGACATTGAATCTGAATTATAAGTAGTTTAAAGTGTGTTAAACCTTTATATGATCTTTTTTTTTATATTGTTACAAGTGCTAATTGACAAACACTGTTGAAGAGGGCTTCACAACTGAGCCAAATCACCGAATTTCGAAGTGTGATTTTAAGTTGTTTTTATCAACAAGTGATTTAAATTTTAAAGGTATTTTTACATAAGGATGGTTGTGAAGATGGCACTGAACTGATTTTATTCGAATTTTATTTGGATCGATAATCTAAATGAAATTAACTCATTTATCTTTTGAATCTAAAGCAATCGTTTTGAGTTATATTTTAGCTTAGATATGAAAAGGCATCGACCTTTGACCAAAAAATTTATTTGCCTAATACCGAAGGCTTTATCAGTTGATATATCAATAGCAATTCAAATATTTATTCAGATTCACTAGCGATCATTATTAGGATGTCTTTTCTTTTTGCTATTTTATCTTGCATTAAACCTTCATCCTCTTCTCAGCTGAAAGCTCAATTTGGTTTTACAGGATTTAAAATTTACTGTATCAAACATATAAAGATGGCATAGTCTTGTAGAATTGAAGCACGATGCAAAAAAAACTGAAAAATAGCTGAAAATTAATTTGATAAAGTTACAGGGATTTATCAGCCTGTGGACAGAATAAGGGTAAAATGATTTGAATTATTATCTTGACGAAATAAATTAAGCGTTCAGGCTTCTATCTGAAGCAGGCATCATCATATGGTTTTCTAAGGATTTCTATAATCACTTCTTCGAGTTTTGGTTTTTTGAAATGTAAAAGGATCATATTTTCAAAGAATACTACTTTACTTTGTTTTTAGACTACTTAACACAAACCTTGTCCTTACTACGAAACAATTTCTTTGAACCTTTAGAAGAACCTAGAAATATTTTTTCTGTTCATGTCTTGCTTAATAGGCTTATCTATATTGCAGGGTACTACTTTTCAAATTTAATTTCCTTTTATTTGCAATTCGTTGATTTAAGTCATGAGTGTAGAAAGTTACCAGAAACTCTAGCCATGAGGTCATACATCAAAATTCTTTCATAGTACGAAAGGTAGTCGCTACATTTTCTGCATGGACTTGAAAACTTTAAGGTGACGATATTTAATGCCATTAAACGTAATTTTTTAGAAAATGGATTATTTGAGTTAGATTCATTAATTCTATTATAATGCTTAATGTTTTTTTTTCGAAATCGAATTCGAATATTAAAAAAAACGAAGTACAGACACAAACTTTACTCTCACTTTTATTTTTTAAAACATTTTTAATTTATTTTAATCTCTTCATTAATTTTTGCATAAAATCATGTGTTATCACAAATTGTATAATAAAACCTGTCCCACTTTCATCCAAAACATGTAATTTTCATTTTAAATTTATCACACTATCACTTATGATCAATTTTCATGTATCACCCATATGTAGGTCATGTCACTGCACATAAATTTCACAATTCACCTAATATTAATATCTAAATATACATAATAAAATAGTTTAATAGAAATAGAAAATGAAATGAAATGAAAACAGAACAGGTTATAAGAGAGATACAAAAAAGATGAAATTTAAATGTAATGCATGTGTACTGCATCAAATTGAAAGGAAAATTACATATTATATAAAATTGAACACCATTTACCACTTTTATGATAAAATTCTATTTTATACAAGCCACTTTTTATACATTAAAATATTAGTTACAGTTTTTTTTTTAAATTGATTGGTTATTATTAATAATAATAATAATAATACAAAGTAATTCTTTTTTCTTTTAAATATAATGAAATTGATAATTACTTTTATTATTATTATTTATTTATTATATGACTTTCAATCACCTAGGAAATTAAATGTGGTTGTAAATATTGGTTATTGGTTAATCGAACGGCAAATAAGTCGTGTGCTTCTTAAAAGAAATGTTAGTAAATGTTATTATGGTTAAATTAATACAGGAATTTCAAACATGTTACATTAGTGTTAGCAGAATCTTTTTATAATTATTATTTTAAATTAAACCGTATAATGATTTTAAAAGGTGAAAGTAATTAAAAAAAATAATAATAATAACAGTGCAATTATATGATAAAAAATATCAATTACCTGGCTGTGATGATTTGCTTAAATAAGGCTGAAGTAATCGTGTTCGCTTCTTTTCATAACCTTTCTGTGTAATATCGCCTGTTAATTAAATAGAAATAAAAAGAAAACGTATTATTAGTAAATTTATTAATTATGGGGAAATGAGTCACAATTTTTTATATGAGCTCTTATTAAAAATATTTGATATGCAACGCAAGACTTAACAATGTCATGAGCTTAATCAATATAATTATCATAATCAATCAATGAAATAGAAAATAACGAGTACTTCCTTTACTTTTTTTTGTCAGGTGAATCATGATCATAATACAGTGAGTTTTTAAAAGTTAACATCAGTCTTTGTTGCTCTTTATGACTCTTTATTGACGTCAATGACTCTTTGTGCATCTTCTATAGTCCTACACAGTCCTGTGAACTCCTGATTTATCTTTATTACTCCTCTATGATCTTTATTAAACCTTAATTTGATTTTTTTTTAAAATTCATAACTTCTTATGACTCTTCATCGATCCTAATTTTTTTTTATCTTTACAAACAGTCAAAAAGAGTAATGAAGATTAATAAAGATCATAGAGGAGTAATCAAGAGTAATCAGGAGTTCACAGGACTGTGTAGGACTATAAAAATTGCACAAAGAATCATTTAGGTCAATAAAGAGTCATAAAAAAGACTAACAAAGAATCATAAAGAGCAACAAAGACTGATGTTAACTTTTAAAAACTCACTGTATTTAAATTTGTTTTTTTTTTTTAAATTCAGTCTATTTGAACTAAATGTGTTAAATTACAACTTTAATCTGTAAACTATTACTTATTTATGATAAGATATTTGAAAAGAATTTTGACAGTTGACTATCATATAATATGATAGTCAAACACTTAAACCGCTTAAAACAGCTCAAAATGCTTTATTGTACGTTGCCAATGACTGATATATGATGTAGATAATGATCCATATGCTTCTGTGCTTCTAATATTTATTTAACAAACCACACAGAAAGTAGTACGAGATTTTTTTGTTAATCTAAGCTTATAAATTATGTGTATCTTATCATTACAAAATTTAGTTTACATTAACTCTTTTACATAAGTTTGTAGATTTTTTACAAAACAGTTTTCGAGTAGATTAAATGACTATTTAAAAAGGTTTTACTCGAACTTGACACTTTATAGAATTGGCTGTCAATGGGTTAATGATTCATTTTGTCGAAACATGAATATTTTACAATATGATAATCTTCGAAGTGTTATCATTTCCTAGAACATATAAATGATGAAAGATTATCAAGAAATTATTGAAAAAATTTTATAAGATTATTATTTTAAGATAAGAATTTCATTGATGGATTCTATAAAAGCTAAATGATTGGTGAAATTGCCGTTAGTTTTTATCCAAATCCTCTGCAGTACGGTAAAAAAATAAGAAGTCCAATATTGGATTTCCATTACGCATTAACGCTTAGTGAAAAATTTTGCTTGCAATGTGCATAATATCAGTCAAAAGAGAATTTTTAAAACATGTTTAACATCAAAACGTTAATCTATCTATATATCATCATTACTAATCAGACATTTATCTTGTCACTTCAAATCGAAAGATGCCACTTAGACTCATCATCTTCTTGTCACTTTCCACGACTTCATACTACGGAAGCCAATCCTCACTTTCAACCCATTGGTGACAATGTAAATGTAATTGAAGTTGTCAGTTTCAAGCAATCACGTGTTCCCATTATCACAATCGATGTGTTTGATGCGTTCATACATTTGAGGATATTTAATGGTGAACAAATCTCTTGTAAGTCAATTGAAAAGGAAGCTTTCAGAAATGCAAAGAATCTGAAGGTTATTAGATTATCTGAAAACAATTTCACCAAAATCGTGGCAAATATGTTTGATGGTGCTGATAATTTGACATCTGTTAGTTTAAAATACAATCAGATCGCAAATATAGATGAAAATGCTTTTAGTAATCTATTGCAATTGGAAACCTTGGATTTGGGTTACAATTTGATTGAGAAAATATCGGCAAGTACCTTTAAAAATAATAAAAAGCTGAAAGTGTTGTACTTCAATTCAAATATGATTGAACACATTGAACCAGGATTATTTGAGCCGTTAACTGAATTGAAATGGTTAAGTTTAAGCATAAATCGTCTGCGAGCTTTCCCTACATTACACTTAAAGAATTCGGTGAATTTGGAGATTTTGTGGTTATATAGCAATTTTTTACGTGACATAAATGCCGAGGAAATGGTGAAAACGTTCAAGAGGTTAAAGAAGCTGCATATAAGTGATAATTATTTTAAATGTGATCGACTTGAAGAGATTATTGCAATTTTGCATAACAACAATGTGATGGAGATAATGAATCCGTATTCCAAGCCCAGAGATCGTGGTTACTCAACACAACGAATAAAATTTAATGAACATTCATCAGTGGATTGTTTCACAGATGAAGAATATTTTAGAAAAATATCAAACCCGATAATTGATCAGATTTTCTTAAACTTTGTCTATGTTACAATTTCTATTTCATGCATTTTTCTGATCAATGGGATAATTTTTATTACTATCAAGAACAAACTTGTAGCAATTGACAAAAAAATGCAAAACATGACACTTGAAATGAAAATAAGGAACGATGCGAATCTGCGCTGTAGGTACCTTAAGGATCAAGTTCTTAATGACACTGAATCTAAAAATGGTAAATTCCATTTTAATCAAAGTTTGGGCCAGAAGGAATCCGAAAAGGTAAATCAGAAGAATTGTGATTACGATTCAAGTGATCAACACAAAGCTAGTGCGCCAAAAAAGTCTATCAGATCAATATTTTGATTTAAAATTTTTGGGTATAAAAAATAAATATTTTTTATAAATTTTTCAAAGTTTTATTTTTAAGAAAAGCGAAAAATAATTTCATATTTCAAAATTGACGCTTTATCTGGGTTATTAAGAAATGAAGCTAACTTTTAACACAATTAGTTTCATTTAACAAATTATTCATCTTACATAGAAAATCTAAGCCGTATAATAATTACTTGTAATAATTTATTACTTCATACCGTACACATACTTAGTTAATTGTGTGAAAAGCATTAACCGAATGTTCAAATCGATTCAAAGCACAAGCATTTCAACAAAAAAGGGAAGTGAATTACGTTGAATGCAGTTGTTTCAACCAATTTTTTTTCTATTATTAAAACGATCATCAATGAAACGCAATTTAGTGTAAACATAAATTACATGAATTGATTAACTCAAATGATAATGAGTGCATTACATTAGAAACTTATGTGTACTAGTTTTTTTTTTAACATTTGATTTACCTACGCATTTTAAGTTGAACAGCAATAATTAGTCACAAAAAATTGCTGAGGGGCTGAACGTTTGCCCATTACATTAATTTTTTTGAATGAATTTTTTTTGTATTGTTGTTGCATTCAAGCAAAAAAAATAATGTTAAATGTTACCAACAATTTTATAATTGCATAATCATTTCATATTTCTATAAATATCACTTAAAATGGTAACATCCGATTTGATTCAACCTTGACTCTGTGTATCGTTTGTTGATCATTGACTTCAATTAAACACGGGGAAATCACATAATTGCTGGTATTAATTTTTTTTTAATGTTAATGTGAACAAGTTTCATTGACAAGATTGACCAGTATTTATCACATATATTTATAATAAAAATAGAAGAGAGACATGTTTTCGTCATGCTTGGAATGGGGTTTGATTGAATACAGGAAATTGAAACATAATCCGATTAAATTTTGACATCATTAGGATATTAAAAGTCAATGAGAGATTCAGATTAATACGGCAGAGTACGACGTGTCATTTTTACTGTCCTTTTTACTCAATCGATCCTATAACACTCTCAACCCAAAACCAGTGGGGCACCAGTGAGAACACGCTTTCCCAGTCTTAGTGTGATCAAGGATTGAACTCCAGGGTTCCCTATTCTGAACTTTTTCAGTCCAGTTTTTTACTTAAAGTGCGCTAAGATTTGATTCGACGTCATCGATTCATCTTGCTTTAGGTCGACTCACACCAAAACGACTCTCAAGATCGTTTCTTAATAACACTTAGTCACGTCCTCTGCTTAATCGATTCAATAGACTCAGCTTACAATTTCACTCCAAACAGTCGTTACCTTTATCTAGCCTTTAACTCAGTGAGTTATCTGACTTGGACTAAGTGCCAAGGAACTCAGCGTAATTTAGAGCACAAATCTTGTTATCACACACCTTGATAAACATCAACCATATTTTTTTAACAATGCGGTTTACCTCTGTCAATCTGTCAAATAAGATTCAATGTAATTTCTAATAATTTCCATAAGAAACACTTTCCATTGAATGTCTGGTCACTGTAACGTTTTAATATCAAATAACATTTAGATTTAATCAGATATTGTGTGATAATTATACTCGTTAAAATATATAAAATTGAATATCTGCACATATTAATTTATTTAGAAAAATGTCTGTCTACTCAGATAATATCGTGGTGTGAAATATGACGTTTATTTTAATAGTTGTTCAGAAAGACCAGCATGAAGCAGTTAATTTAATTTAATTTAATTTGAAATTACATGTGTGTGAGATCGTTTCTCTCATAATTTATATTATTGTAATTATTATCATAAAATAAATTTAAGAGGCGTTTTTACTCATTAACTCCGACACCTTCTTTTAAAATGTGATGCTATTACTTTGAAATAGTTTGATTTGGAAATGTTTCGTTATAGGATTTTGGTTAAGTCGTGATAACCTTTTAAATGATGTACAGTGTGTTCAATGGATGAAATTATTTGCTATGATTTAAATTGGATTTAATAGTGCTGACTATCAATTTTAAAGTTAGCAGTTCAATTCTCGCTTTGGCCATGAAACTTTACAATCTCTAATAATCATTTTTTGGGTTACTCAATTTGAAATAAAGGCTAGATAAAGATGGAGACTGCTTGGGATGACAGGTTAAAAGCTGAGACCCTCTCATGATCATAACATGGTATGCAAAATTGACCCGACGAATGACCTGATTGTTGGCACTAATAGACTCCCTTTTAATCAGAATCTGAATTCGTTCTTTGACTGTTGGCTAATAAGTTCAACTTGAATTGAGCACCCTGTACATTAAATGAAATCAGTTCAAAAAATTGAGTCAATGTCATTTCTTATTCAAATTTCGCTTTCAAGCCAAAAAAAATTTAAAAACATCTGTTAAGCTCAAAAAAAAAATAATATTTTGTAACCATAAGACCCATTTAACACTTGTTATCGCAATAAAATTATGTAACATAGCACATAAGTGATTACTTTTCATTTCATTTTGTTTTGCTTGTAAAAGAACATCATTCTTTTCAATAAAATTTTGATTGTTGTTACTTTAAAAAGACAAAAAAACAAATTCAGTTGAAATGTGTGCCAATACCATTTTTGGACACAAACTCCCACCCATAAACAAACAAAATGAATATTTATGCTTTTACATAAAAATACTTTTAGGCCGGCTTCAGGTGCTTAACTTTTAGATATGCGCTTCGTATACACTCACACAAAATAAAAATTAACCAACGCTATCCTATGTAGTGTACACGAAGCGCATAGCTAAAAGTTAAGCACCTGAAGTCACAGTTAATAAAACATACATTTATTATGCTTTGAATCAATAAAAGTGATATGTGTTGAAATAAATTGAAAAGGGCTCGTGTGCTGACAGATTTTTTATTTGATCGTAATTCAAATAATTACCTTTAACTTTAAAAAAAAAATAAAAATGTAAGTAATCAAATTTTTAATGTAATTTAATTTAAATTTTAACATGAACATTAAATTTCAAAATAATTTCGTGTCAGTGCATTGATTTCACTTATGAAATATACCGGACATCGAAAAAATATCCTTGAAATGAATTGAATGTAATTACAATTTTTATTATTACAAAAAAAGTTTATGTTTTATTTACAGAGGGCGTCAATTATATTAATATTAGTCTGAAATTATTGTATAAATTAACAAAGTTGTTTCAGTTTTTAACAATAAGTTTAACAACAGTAGTCACAACAAACATTAATAAGGAGCTCAATTACAGCTGATACGGTTCTTTATGCCTTTTTCAGATTAAAATTAAATTTTAAAACGGATTGTGAATGTATTATGATTTATAATTTAGTTTTTTTTTGAGTCGCCCACTAAATTGGCACAAATTTTATTGGAGCATTACCGAGAAGTTTCATTTAAATTACATTAAAAATGTAAACTACCAGGCGTTTCCTTTACTTAAAATTTATTCTAAAATTAAAAATTCAATTTCAAATCAAAATGATATGAAATGTTAATAACGAAAAAATACATCCTGGTTAATTCTTTTAAAAATAAAAAAATTTCACATCTTTGTTTGATTTATTTTTTATAATACTTTTATATTAGGTCACATCTCAAAAAACTTTGTGTCCGAAAACGCCGCTGAAGCCTTTCTGAGACGTTCTAGACCCATAGTTTCTTCTGAAACTTTATCTTATTTTTGTTGGCCGAGGTGCTTCCGTAAAAAAAAATTAGGGTGTCCATATAAAAAAATAGGGTTGCCATACAACTTTTAGTAAAAATTCAATTTTTTTTTACACACACATGAATTCTCTTATTATAATACTTTTATATTAGGTCACATCTCAAAAAACTTTGTGTCCGAAAACGCCGCTGGAGCCTTTCTGAGACGTTCTAGACCCATAGTTTCTTCTGAAACTTTATCTTATTTTTGTTGGCCGAGGTGCTCCCGTAAAAAAAAATTAGGGTGTCCATATAAAAAAATAGGGTTGCCATACAACTTTTAGTGAAAATTCAAAAAATTTCCACGAATTTTCCGGAAAATTGGGAAAAAAATATATTTCCAAAATCCCCTCAACCTAAGCTACAACTTTGCCAAAGACACCAAAGACCTAACACGAACATCAAAAAATTTTTTTTTTTACACACACATGAATTCTCTTAACAGAATGTGAACACATCGACTTAAAAACTAGTATTGTTGTAAAAAAATCTAACATTGAATAAAACTAAAAAGTAATAAATAAAAAAAATATAAAAAAATCAGATGAAAACAAAGCTCTGGCCATTTCTTAGGAAGTTACTAACTTCTAAAATAAACTTTTATGAGAGGGGGGTGGCCAACTAAAAAGTGAAAAACAAGAAGTTTTCTAGCAAAATTAAGTCTTTGAGATTAAAAACAAATTTGTTAAAAGTTGAATTTTGAGTATTAACTGGAAACAATTTTTTTTAAGAATTACTTTGGTCCTCACTCACAAAACTGATAGATTGGTGGTTGTGTTTAATCAGTAAACAAAGACTGAAATCAAAATTCAACTTTTAACAAATTTGTTTTTAATCTCAAAGACTTAATTTTGCTAGAAAACTTCTTGTTTTTCACTTTTTAGTTAGCCACCCCCCCTCCTCATAAAAGATTATTTTAGAAGTTAGTAACTTCCTAAGAAATGGCCAGACCTTTGTTTTCATCTGATTTTTTTTATATTTTTTTTTTTTTTTGTTGTTAAATGATAATAAACATGAAAATAATATTATTAACTAAAGTTTTTTCTATCTCTTCATTTCACGTAAATACAATTAAAATACAAATGTAAATAAAAATAAAAATAGACAACAAGAGGAACGCACATTGACTATTTCTCTGTGTCTGTCATTAACGTATTTTTTTTTTCCTTTTCTATATGTAGCATGATCCTGAACAATGTACACCCGGAGGCGAAGACGGTAATTTTATAATGTTTGCACGAGCAACGTCCGGTGATAAACGTAACAACAATAAATTTTCATCATGTTCATTAAGAGCAATTGAGCCAGTGTTGAATGCGAAAGCACGTAGTGCAAAGGGATGTTTTACAGGTGAGTTTTATTTCGATTTTCCTTATTTTTTTCTTGATTCGTGTCTGTTAGTTTTTGATAGCTAATTATGGTTAATTTTATTTTTTTATTACACTTGTAAAATAAAATTATAAATAAAAATACGAGTTCATTGAAGGAAAATTTCATAACAATCGGTATTTGATTGAGACCTAAGATAAATTTACGTTTAATTTAACAGAACAAATTGATCCTTTATCATATTATCTTAAAACTAACCATACAATTTGATAATTAACATACATTTTACTTCATTTTACTATCTATTTGAATCGAATATTGTGTAAAATATATTTCTAATGTATGTATAACTTTTAACAGAACCACAACAATCAATCTGTGGTAATGGTGTTGTTGAGGAGGGTGAACAATGTGATTGTGGTTGGGAGGAAGATTGTAAGGATTCATGTTGCTATCCAATGTCACGTCACCCACGCAAAGGAGAAAAACCATGTACACTAACGCCAAGGTAAAATGTTATTTTTAATCAAATTAGGTTAAAATTTCTAATAATTTACTATTAGACGAGACATTAAAATTAAATTGATATGGTTATAAAATTTTGTATTCAACATGTTAATTAATTTAAATTTGTTTTTTTTGGTTATAGGGCCAGTTGTAGTCCGTCTCAAGGGCCTTGTTGTACAAATGTTTGTACACTTAAATTGGGTGATAAATGTCGTGATGATAATGGATGTCGTGATCCCAGTTATTGTGATGGAAATGCACCACAATGTCCACCGAGTGTTAACAAACCAAACAAGACAATTTGTAATAATGAGTTTGTGTGTTACATGGGTGTAAGTATCACAATTTAATATTATTCCTGTAACATAAATTTGAAATAAAAATATATTTATATCAGGAATGTACCGGCTCAATTTGTCTCGCTTACGGACTCGAATCATGTCAATGTATCGCAGGACCTGGTGATAACAAGACCAAAGCTTGTGATTTGTGTTGTAAGGAGCCCGGTGAAAATAAACAATGTAAAAGTTCACGAGACTGGAATGAGCCACCATTTGATGTGCCAGACATGTTTGCCAAAGCAGGAACACCCTGCAATGATTACAACGGATATTGTGATGTTTTTCACATTTGTCGGGAAGTTGATCCATCTGGACCTTTGGCCACACTTCGCAAGTTATTGCTATCCGATGAAAGTATTGCCTCATTCAAAATGTTAATTGTTAAATATTGGTATCTAGCGGTTTTGATATTCATCAGCATAATTGCTGCTTCGGTAAGTTATTATCAATATTTTTGTTACAATTACATAAAATTTTAACATTTCAACATTTATGAAATTGAAATTCAAGCTCTTTAGGCGTGCATTCATTTTACTCAGTCCAAACTATTCGCCCAGACTGAATATTAACCAATGTGATACTAATACAAATTTACAACTTTCGCGTATGTTTAACAATTTAAATACATTTTATATGCTGATACATCCAATAATTTATGCAAATTTGTAAACAAAAATGTATCGCTATGATAGTAAAATATTTTCCCTTAAATTTGATATGTGCTAAAACGATGATTGCTAATAAAATTAGGTTTTTGGTGAATTTTGGTAGAATAATAAAATTTTACGTGTATTTCAATAGGTGTTAGCCCTGAAGTACTTCGGCAAACGGTCCAATTTGAAACTGAAGAATGTAACAATAATACACAGCACTACAGCAGAGGCGATACGATTGTTTGAGGAAAATAATGGCGTAAGTATCTCTAACATGCACTCGTAATTCCAAAATTATTTTTATTTCCATTTTAACAGATGATCGTTCACACAGCAGTTCGGAAAAAAGTCCCCTTAAAGAAGAAAGTTCGTTCAGGAAATACGAAAAAGCCATCAAAGTCCCATTTAGGTGCCAAAAACAAATCATCAGCTACCACAAAAGACACTCCTACATCCCAAATCCCAAGTACTTCAATTAAACCAGTTCAAACTGTCGTCACAGCTGGCAACGTGTCATCATCTGTCAACACAACAAGTGTCCTAACAAGTCCTGTACAAGTTCCTGCCATTACAACAAAACGCAGCACTAATGTGATTGATCATTCAAGAAAGTTACTAAAGAAAAAGAAACGGAATGTTCCTTCAACACCTAATGAAACCGTCACCGGTGGAAAAGAAAATTCATCTGCATTAAAATCGTTCAAAAAATATAATAATAAAAAGAAATTGAAGCAAGAGATCATCGATTATAGTGGACGGACTGAAAATCATACAAACACATTTGGAAAAGTCCAAAAATGGTTGATGGATAATCCGTTAGTGACAAGTACACCAGCTCCAGCACAAATAAATCACACAACACATGTCGGGAAAATAATTAATAAAAGTCAATCAACACCAGAAGGATTTGTGAGTCAGACGACAAATCAACAGCCACAAAGTCACTTGTTGCAACGATCACCGAAGAAGACAAAAGTCAAGACGAAATCTGTGGGAAATATTAATGAAAAAGTTAAATTACAAGTCGTTTACAAGCCACCATTCAAATTTAGTCTGAAATTATCGAAAAATGAAAATAATGTCAAGACTCAAGTTGTATCTGGTGCTCGTAATAAAAATACTCGCAAAGGGAGAATTGGTGATATGAAACGTCCTGGTTTACGTGACGAACCTACAAGTCCAAGTGGTCCAAATCAAAAACGACGAAGTGCCATTCTTGTTCGATCTGCTGTTGATCCAATTCCGACATCGCCTCCCTCACACAAATCGAGTGAGCCCACATATGAAACCCTTAACCCGAAAACAAAAGATCCAGCTTATGAAAACTTACAGCTAATGAATAATAAATCACCAAATACCTCAGGACCTGGCACCACATCGACTCCAATCAATACAGCAACATTCCGTATAAGCAAGAGTGCTAGTGGAAGTGCATTACTCAATAATAAGCCTTCAGTACAAGTGTCAAGTAATCCAAACCCGTCCCCAATTTTGCAACATAATTCTAGGAATCAGCCATCACCATCGTCACAACACAGTTTCAATAAATATGTTCATAATAATAATAGTAGCAGTAAGGGCAGTAGTATCAATAATTTGAATCAAGTATCAGGTCATAGTCGAAGATCAAGTCTCTCAAATAATTTATCAAAACAATATTTTGGTGGTAGTTCACAGAATCTCACGCGATCAAGTACGACAAATTTAACCAAGGCAAATCGAAATAGTTTTCACATTAAACCACAAAATTATGAATTGAGTCGAAGTAGTACGACAAATCTAACTAAAGATCACCATGGACATCAAAAACATCTCGGATCACATGCTAATCTAAGGAGAGGCAGCACTGATGATCTTCCAGGTAAGGGTTAGTACAGTTAAGACATAAACTTCTAAATTGCATTTAATTTTTTTGGCAAATTTCAATTCAAATAACTTTTAAATTTACAGGCATTTATGGTCGTAGTCGGAAAAATAGTACGTCATCCCGTCAAAACATGTCCCGAACCTCATCAAATACGAATTTAGCAAAGCAAAATCGGCATCATGGTAGTAGTAATAACATTCCTCGTGCAAATATTGGTAAATCATCGCCACCATATGAAATGCAACGACAAATTTCCCTTCAACATCAACCAAAGACAACGACATCAAATGCCACTCGAGATCATCATCAATTTTTCCATTCAAGACCACACACAGCTGCATGTGATACAACAGATCAAAAACAATTTGAATGGCCAAAATCATTGTCGTCCCTCGAACGTAGACCCAAAGATGAACCGTTGCCAAGTGACATGGAAGTGATGTTGTCAGATGTGGAAAATCTAAGATAATGCGAGTCAGATAAATTAAATTTAAGAGAAAAAAATTATAGTGACAATCGTGGAGATAAAAATTAATTAAATTTTAACATTTAAATGGCCTGAACTCAATTTTTGTGTGTATGAAGAAAAAATTAAGTCGATGAAAAATTTACAAGATCATGTAGAAAATCACTAGAAATCATCGAATCACCACAAACGAATAGAAACGATTTCCTTTTTAAATGTAACAAAATCTAACAAAATTTCTCATTCAATGAGGAAAAATTGTGCCAATTTTTAAAAAGTAAAAATTTAACAAATTATTTGCTCATTACATAATTTTTATTTTATTGCCTAAAATGTTTTAAGGAAAAACGGCACCTAAAAATATTTTATCATAAATGTCTGTTAAAATGTGCCAAAACTCTAATTTAATAATATTTTAACATACATTTCATAATTTAATCCTTTTTATTTGTTATGTAACCAAAAATTAACGTACTTTTAAAATATAATTTAAATTATAAAAAAAATAACAGTACTGAAGGAATTCCATTCAATTACTAAAATTAAGAGTAACGATGGCAGTTGAACCACGTGGCGTCGTGAAAAAAACATAACGGTCAATTTAAAACTAACATTTTAGCTCATTCATGTAAATAAGTATTAAAAATTACATTAAATAATAAGAAATCACTGTGAAGCTTTTACTAAAAATAATTTAAAGGAAAAAAGTACACTAATGAAATTTACACTGATGATAAAAAAAAATGAACAAAAAATAAAATCACTGTTCGACAAAAAAAACCTTGAATATTTCATCAAAAGGGAATTTTTGGGATCCAAGCAAACTTGTGAGCATTTGAGCAAAAACCCGAAACTTTTATCTTTTTATAAAGAAAATTGAGGAACTAGTATGATAAAAATGTTGGAAAGAGGTTCCTTATTTTCCTTATTACTTTGTTGAACAGTGATAAAATATGAAATGAAAATACAAAAAAAAACCTTTTTAATTGTAACATAAAAGAAATTCTGTAAATAGCTTAATGTTATTTTCTTGAGCAAAAAAAGGAAAATAAAACTAACTTTAGATAATAATAAAAAAAAATAATTTAATTTAAAATAAATGAGAAAAAAAACTGCAAAGAACTAAAAACTATATCATAAGTAGATAGATCAGGCTTTTAATTGTAGAATAATAAAAATGTAAGAAAAATCTCATCAGTGATTGTAAGAAAGGAAATTAATTTAAACTAAACGAATCAGTGAAATAACAATAAAAGAAAATTTAAAACAAATAAATAAATAAAAAAAATATCATTGTGAAAAAAAAATACAAAAAAGGGTTTATTTTTCTTTATTCTCTTACAACAAAAAGTCTAGTTGATAGTTTTTTTGATCATCCATTAATGTTTTACAAAAACAAACCAAGAATTTTTTAATGTATTCATTGGATATGATAAAGAATCTGAAAATTTATTTGCGTTGAAGCTTCTCATTTTACTCAACCAGGAATTTCAGGTTTTCAAAATGCAGCAACTTCAAAAAATTAGTTGAAAATTTATTTTTGGATATTCCGTTCGAACCAAATTGAGATCAAATTAAAAAGCTTCAGCTCAAACATTAAATGATAAAATTTTCAAAATTAAAAATATAAATGTGCTAACTTTCGGTCTCAGAGAAGTTCAAATTTTAAGTGGACCTTCACAATCATTTGGAAATTCAGGATAAAAAACTAAATTAAATTTTATTTTTAGTTTTTTTTTTATTTTTCAAAAGAAATTAATTATGTACGTGAAATATCTTAAATAATTGTTTTCCATTTAGGGATTTCTTTTTCTTTATCTTAAGTCTGTTTGAGCTTCATTCTCATTATCAGTTAAAATGGAACATGCAGTGAAAAAAAAGTTTGTATGATGTGGAAGATTTTTGTTCAGTTTTAATTTTCAGAAAAAGAAAAATCATAAAAAAAAAAAATCATTTTCCACTTTACTATTCTCGATGCAGCAGCACATAAATAGCCAATATTCCCAAAATTGCATATTTAAAGTTCGGATATTCATTCATATAAATTGTAATCATTCCAACATAAGGCAAAAATCCTCTAGCTCTTCCAACAATATCTTTTTTTGTGAGCCACAGTTGTCCTGGTGCATATAAACCTCTATCATCAACTGAATTATTGTCACCTTTTGTCAAAAATTTCACAGTTCCATTTTCTTTTTCATGTAATTTAATGACGCGATGCACAATCGGAATATCTCGACCTTCCACTTTGAAAACGACAATTTCCCCGACACGTACTGGCTCTTCAGGGAAATTTGTGAGGAAGAGAAGGTCACCACGATGAAATGCGGGCTCCATACTTCCACTTAGTACAACAACAATTGGTGATTCACTTCCTGTTACAACCATAAGACCTTTCCATATCATCAGTGCTGACGAGACAATCATACCGAAACTAAGTACTTGATAAAATGACTGTAAAATTGGAAATGTTTAGAATCGAATTTTATCATGTTATATTTAAATTTTCAAAATACCTGTCGTTTATCCATACGCTGGACATCTCCGAAAAGGTCTCCCAGACCCAATACTTCCATTAATCCCATTATTTATTTATGATTTTATACTTTAAAGTTGAGAAAAAGATTAAAATCCCGGTGATTATTTATACAACTACACGTCAGCTAGAGTTTGGCAGGAGCTTCGTTCAAGACAACACAATGACAGATTTAAATTTCATCAGGGTTGGCACATGCAGATCAAAACATTTGAGATTCATGTGTTCTTCTTGAAAAATAAAAATAAATTTTAAATGAAAATTAAATAATCGTACTAAGCACAAGCAATGGAAAGGAATTACAAAGAAGACCAAAATGGTGAAATAGAGGCCTTGGACTCCATTTATTGTGGAGAAATGGAAAGTGAGTAATTTATTTCACATCAATTGACGTCAACTTACATTCATTTATTTGTACTTTCAGTTCTTGAAAAAGTCCCATTTTATAAATTTAAGATCCCAATTGCAACAGAGGAGTTCAATGCGGAAGAAGAAAGTGACGGACTTGCATGCAAATTAGTGTTTACCTATACAGAAAAATATCCAGATGAGGCACCTTTAGTCGATATCGAAGACACCGTGAACTTTGAGGATGAAATTTTAGACGAACGTATAATTGAGCACATCAATGAAGTGGTAAATTTATTAAGATGAATTTCAATTCAGGGTCACACTAAAATATGTTTTTTTTCTCAGATTCAAGAAAATTTGGGAATGGAAATGATTTTCACACTTGTGTCATCGGCTCAGGAATATCTCAATCAAAGATGGGATGACTTGAAACAAGAAAAGGAGCGAGAAGCTCAAAGGAAATTAGAAGAACTCGAAGAAATGGAACGTAAGAGGTTTGAAGGTACAAGAGTAACAGTTGAAACTTTCCTAAAATGGCGTAATGAGTTTGAACAGGATATGGGAATCGCTGAAAAGAGGTCAAAAGATCATAGTGGTGGAAAATTGACAGGACGAGAATTGTTCTTGCAAGATAACACTTTGAATGAGTCTGATATTAAATTTCTTATGGAAGCTGGTGAAAATATTGAAAATGTTAAAATTGATGAAAGTCTATTCCAAAATATTGAAGACTTGGAATTGGATAGCGATGATGATGATGATCCAGATTTTGTGCCTGGAAAGGATTAAAATTTTACGTTTTCTTAATTTTTTATTTAATAAAAAAAAACAAGATGTTGCGATTTTCTCAAAAAATGTTTCGTTTAATTTTATTATGAAACTAAAAAGTGAGAATTTTTTAAAGGAATCTTGTATAAAATGTTAATTTAATTAACTTCACTAATTTTCACTCCAGTCATTTCCAAATCATCTAAATCGACATCAGAATCATCCTTTTCAACTTTTTTTGGAACTTCAACGACTTTAGGTTCTGGTTTTGTTGGTACTTTCTTTTTAGGCATTTCCAATTTTGACCACGATCCTGGCTCAGCTTTGGGCAGACAAATTTCAACCTTTGTTCCAAGCATTTGAACTGTTGCCTGTTCAACCAGCACAATCTGAAGAGTCAAATAAAAAAAAAATCAGTTATGATTCAAAAATTTGATTTTAAAATAATGTTTTTTACCCCTCTCAATTCCAAGTCAATTGTAAATTTATTATCATTTTGTTGTGGAAAAACCAGATCAACCAAAAGCCTTATGGGGTTCAATTTCACAACACTTCTTTTGTAGTCATACATTTTTGCATAGACACTTACAACGACATTTGTCGCCGTTTGATGCCAATCCCATCGACACTTGACCTTTTGCGCTTGAGATCCATCTTTGACCCACTTATGTTGACCAATATCACATCCTGCTTGATTCATGAATGCTGTAAAATCTGATGTTTTCTTTTGACAACAACTCCAATATTTCATGCCCTCATGGAAGATAGGCACCCCAGGATGATAAATGCAATCGGTGTTATTCGTTTCGGGACCTTCATAGGCCTTATTACATCCAGAATTTGTACAAACTGTCCCAATTGCTACCTCAGTTGTTGCTTTTTTATGTGTAATTTCAATTGGCGGCAATTTATCGATTGCATCTTTCAATCCTGGTGACACTTTTGGGTCTAATTGAATCATTTCGCTTTCTAATGATGGTCTTGGAAGTCTCTTGATTTGTTCCATTGGTGTTGGGAGTTTTTGTTCGGGTACTTCTTCGATGACCTCTTGTTTAGGCTTTTCCGGTTCTGGTGGTTTCACATTTGAATGTTTTCCCAATGTACAACCTTTAATACTGAGAAATTCCGTGAAATCGACACTTTTTTTCTTGCAACAACTCCAACCTTTATAAGCGTCATGGAAGTAAGGCTCTCCGGGATGGTGTCGACATGATTCTAGAAAAATTATTTTAAATTAGGTTATGATTAAAATTTGTGGGTAAAAATAAATGAATTTATATTACCTTCAGTGTTTTGAGCTTCATCGTACATTTGAGCACATCCTCGGTTATAGCACGGTACTAAATTCGTCATTTTTAATTAATATTAAATAATTTTCCTAGATTTTTTACAATTTAATTGATGAATTCTGTGCGGTGAATTTTCCTTTTATGATTTTCGTCTCCGTATGGTCTTGAAGTTTCGAGAAACATCGTTTCAGGGTGAAATTAGTCATACTTTGCTTTCACTCCACAATTTTCGGGTTTCGACTTGCATGACTTAAATTCTTCCGAGTCACAATTGAATTTTATTAAATATATATTGTTGTAATTGACTAAAAGTAAAATTCATTGAAATTACAATAATTTTAGAGCATTTTCCAAAAAAATGTGTAAACTTCTCTTTCCATCTCTATTTCTGACTTTTTCTCTCTCAATTTCAATCAGCTGATTTTGACAATATCCAAAATTGCACAACAGAGAAAAAAAGGTGTAAATTATTTTTTGTATTCCTTAAAAATTAGCATAAATTTAGATGAAAAATGACAAAAACCTGTATTTTTAATAATAATCTATTGTAATAAGCCTGAAAACAAGAGAGTGTGACATTAAATTTAAGTCTTAAGATAAAAGTTGTGCAATTAACTATAAAAAGTGGCTTGTTTTGATTACTACGCAATTATACTTATGTAGAAAAAAGTAAAAAAAAAAATTATATCCAATATTTTCCTATAAACATACACACGAAAGCACATTTTCTCGTTATAAATGTCGTCTGGAACGCAAAATTGATCATGGATGTCTCATACTAAGATATAAAAAATTTGAATTTGAATTAAATTTCGCTTAAATAAAAATGCCCAGTTTAAGACAAAGAGTTTCAACATATTTCCGTCAATTGAGTTTCATTGCCGAGCCACGAGCTGATCGCAATCGTGAATTCAATGATGGTTCCTTTATCACGAAATATCTGGAAGGTACATTGGAAGTTCCCAAAGGGCCTGACATTAAGAGTGGTAAAGATCCCAAAGAATTGCCAGACCTTCCATTGGGCATATACGATATTGGTGTTGATACAATAAAGGCCAGTTTTACGGGACCTGAAAATGGTTGTTGCGGTATTAAGAGAGTCAAGTTGCATTTGAGTGCAGGGCCAGAAATTGATTTCATTGACACAATTGAGTCCCAAGAAGATTTGAGGCAAATTGCTGCATCAAAATCATTCATTAAACAGTATCAGAGATCGAATAGTGCGAAATCCGATAAAAATGCAAATAACGCCCTAGGTAGTGGATCAAAGAAAGTTAGTTCCAGGAAAAATTCACTTGTACTGAATCAAGAAGCCAAAGTTAATTTGGTGTCTGATACAATTAATAAAAATGTAGAGCCAACAGTTGATATGAGTTTGGACCAAGCCAGTTCTCCTGAAGACGAAGAACGTCCTGATATTTGTTCACCAATTCCTGGAATTGAGAATTGGAAAAATTGTACTGATGAAGCGTATGGCTTAGCTGTATCGTTATATGAAACAAATTTATTGACAAATGAACACACGGGAAATCCCATTGCCGATTGTTTTGCCATCGTATCAAGATCGAATGGTGCTGTTTTAGCATTAGCTGATGGTAAGCTGAAAATAATGTGATAAAATCTGCAAAAGATTATTTTTTTTCTTAATTTAATCAGGTGTAAATTGGGGAGAAAATGCCAAAATTGCTGCAACAGCAGCAATTCATGGTTGCATTGAATATATTGATACAGCAATTTTTGGCAAAGGACCATCAGGAACGGCTTCCTCTACAAGAGAGGTTTTTGTTTCATTGTTAAGAAGTTTCTGGGAAGCGCATGCTTGTATATTAGAAGTTAATGGTGCCCTGACAACGTTAACATGTGCTGTGGTCTTACCAATGATTGAAAATGGAAAATACTGTGTGTGTGCGATCAATGTTGGAGACAGTTTTGGTAAGAACTTTAGACATAAATTTGTAGAAATTTTAACCAAAGTCTTATTCTTAGGCTATGTTTATAACAAGAAACATGGTGTGAGGGAATTCACTCAAGGATCTCATGACACGAAATCAATGCGTAATATGAGAGATGCTTTGGGAGCACTTGGTCCTGTCGATGGAAATAAACCAGAACTCGGCAATCTCACAATTAGTATGACCGTATGTGAACCTGGTGATATTGTCTTCTTAGCAAGTGATGGCATTACAGATAACTTTGATCCAGTTGTTGGTAAATTTGCTGAAGCTTTCACAGATGCGAATCAAATTGCAAATAATCCACAAACGATTGAACCCAAATTGGCTCCTAAGCGTCAAAATAAAAGTGCATCACAAGTCTACCAACAACCAAGACGATTTCAGGAAACTGGAACTCAAAGACCTTCATCTTCACAGCCAGTCACTAGTGTTCCACCAACAAGACCACCAAGAAGCAACAAAACAAAATCCTTAAACATAACAAATGAAAATTCAAATCCCTCAACACTTCCAACGACAGCACCTATCCAAGCTGTTCAACAAGCATCACGTCCAAAATACTTACGATCTCATACATTTATCGAGCCTCGAATACGAACTCCAAAATCTCCTCCTCCCACATCAGCATTTCCACGTTCCGCAGCAACTGGTTTACCCCTCGTTACAGCAGAACAAAGACACGCTCTCACACTCTTACGTCTAAATGATCTCTTCTCATCCGGAATCAATGGTACATCACATCCATGTACCTCAGCAAAGAAATTATGTCAAGTCCTTATCGACTTTGTACGAAATCTGACACTGGCAAAGCGAAAGTTACTTGAACAACATGAAAATTATTACAAGTTGGTGGCAAATGAACAAGGATATCGACGAGAAGTTGAAATGACACGTGGTCAACAACGAGCTGCTCGCAAGAGAGTCGTTGATGGAAGTATTTTTACAACACTGCCAGGGAAATTGGATCATGCAAGTATTGTTGCTTGGATGATTCCGGAAATGCCGACACCACCAACAACACCCACAAATCCAAGTTCACAAAAATTGTCGATTCCTTTAAATTATACCGAAACTAATTTTTAAGATAAGTTTAATTTTTTAATACAAATAGGACAAAAATACACGCCAAAGTTAAAGTTTTAAAGAAAAACAAATTACAGGGAACGATTTGTCATTGAAAATGAAGAGACCAGCTCAAAAAATATTGAAAAACGTCCTATTTGTATCTTAATCATCCATAAAATAATCAAAACAATCAAAAATTAACAAAATTGCAATAGATCATTAACCGAAATCAACAATTTAAGATAAATCATTTTTTTATACACAAGTTTTATATCAAAAACTTTATATTTTGTATTATTTTTTATACAATTAAAGCATATTAAACGACACAAAACATTAAAAATAATAATTAAATTAGTTCCTTAGATTATAAGTGAAAAAATTTGTTGTGCAAAACACGTAGTAGCAATTATTCGGCAACGATCCCTAATTTAAATAGAAAAAAATTAAGAAATATTTTTTTTTAAATGTACTCGATCGGCGATTTTCCTTTAATTTTAAAATTGAATTTTATGAAAATTTAAAATTATTTGATGTGACACGTACTAAAATTTAAGTCATTCAATTAAAATTATTATAAACTTTGCTTCAAATATCAAAACTATGAATTTTGTCTATGTGCGAGCCATTTATCTGTCCGTATTATTATGAAAAAAAAAAATAATTCTATAAAATTTTATATCAATGTACTATTTACTATGAAAAAGAAAAGAAAATTTCACAAAATCACTCTAAAATTATTATTATAAGCGATGATGATGATGATGTTGGAAATGTAAATCAATATCAAAATATCAGTATTTTTTGCAATGATACAATTAGTGAATAAAATAAAGTGCTTTTTAAAAACAATTAAAAAAAGTTTCATTTTTATTTTGATAAAATTAATTGTGAGTTAAAGAAAATTTTTTGGTGTCAGGTACGTTTTAAGATGAAAATTCAATTCGATCACCTTTTATCCAGATCCATGTGCGCTTATGTTCCTATCCGTGTATTGAAGGCACAACTTTGTACAAAAAATTATGAATGAACGAAAAAATAGTAAAATTTGATAAATTTTAACGTGAAATTGCTAAAGAAACGCCCCCTTTAAGCCTTTCATTTAAAAAAAAAATAAATTGAAAAACTTTTATAAAACAATGATTCATTCAAGTATTTTCTAACATTGAAATTGAAATTCTGTAAAATATGATGAAAATTCAATTTAAAATTTCTGATCCAAGTTCAAAATTCCATGTAATTTTTCCATCTTCACTTAAAATACTAAAATTTGTGATCGACGCTCAAAAAATTTTCGCGTATTTTATATTTTTGCGCATCATATACTGATAAGAAAATGCTCCGCCCATTTAATTTTCATTTGCATACAATTTCTATACAATGTATTCACGTACGCACTCATACAGACACACACACACACAAACAGAGTGCTAAAAAAAGAAAATCTCTTCATACAACGTGAAACAACAATGAAATGGCGAAAATAGGGAAAAAATATGAAAATTTCATTGAATGTTCCTATAGAAATTGTATCGGAATGCACTTTACAAACATAAAAAAAATATGTGGGAGTTAACTTTTATCTCCATACATGATATGATAAGAAAATCACTCATCATTTTATCATCCAATTTTTCCCATTAAATTTAAAATTGAATCAGTTTGCAATTTTATCTCGAGATCATCGGTTCAAAAAAAAAACAAGAAAATATTTGAAATTAATTCCTTGATAAATTATCAAGAATTTTGAATGTACAATCACAGAAGTGCATATAAAATATAATGTGTGTTAGGACAATTAAACGAAAACCGGATTAAAGAGTCATCATCAGGAAAAAAAAGTATAAAAATAAAATTTGCAATAAAAAAAATAAAAGAATACAAAAAAAAAATTTCATCGGATTTCCGGTTGATCTAAATATTTGTGTTAATCATCCAGGAAGTTTTGAAAGTCAAGTTTAGGCGATAAAAGGATTTGAATTCAAATACATTTGTGTGTTAGAAGAAAGAAAAATCGATCATGAATTTAAAGTTTTAATTAAAGAAAAGGAAGAAAAGTTATTTTGTGATGATGATAAATTAAAATAAATGAAAATTTAAAGATTATTTAAGTTAATCAAGATATTTTATTTAAAAAGGAAAGAAATTGATTACATTTTGGTTCAAATATGAATGCAACTGACACACACATACACTTAACTGATATTTCATCTTTGGTAAGAAAATTTAATTTATTCAATTTTCCTTACAAAATACAAAGAAATTGATAAATTTTAACACTCAAAAAAGAATTCCAGGTCTTCAAGATCCATCAAGTTTCAAGAAAAATTTAATATTTCATAATTTCTTTGTTTAATGCTGAAATTAAAGAAAATCATTTTTATTTGACCGTTTAAAGTCAATTTTTTTTTATTCATTTCCTTCGTTTTAAATTTTTCATTATAAGTTCGTAATAAGTTACGTATAAGTTCGTCTTAAATCCAGATTTTGAAGGTCTTGGATGAGTGTTAATATGATATTTGAATGGAAAAATTTAGTATATTCCGCCATTTTCTTTACTTTCACGTCTGCTTAGACACCATAAGTCTATCTCACTTAAGGTCAATCCACAGCACGACCACCATCTGGCTAGGATCTGAAAAGAATTCATGGGGCACTTCTAACTTTTGACATGAAAACTGTCTGATTTCTATGGATGGGTGTCTTTCTTCAAACAGTGAATTCCTATTTACTTAATATTCATAAGAAAGAAGAAATAATAAGCGTCTTGCACTGTAGTTCGATTCTCGATTCGACCACAAATCTCTTAAGACTTAAATGATTCACTTTGCAGCTCTTCGAATTTGAAAACAAGGCCTTACTTTGAAACATTTGTAATGAAACCTACTGATGACCTGTGTTTAGACTCTATTATTCGCGGCATGCAGCTGGATCGGTTCTTTCTCTCTCTATTTCTCGAATTGCAATTTTTCCAACTTTTTTTTTTATCACGGAATAGAAAAATTGATTAAGAAATTTAAAAAAAAACCTTTTAACGGTCAAAGACATAAAAATCTCTTCATATTCTATGTTTTTCTCTTAACAGTAATCACATAATGAATGAAATTAAACAAATTATTCAATCTTTTTTAAAATTTAATATTCTAATAGGTCAAAAAGTAACATATTTTATCCAATTTCATTCTTAACAGGTGTCAAAAAGGCAGGAGATTATTTAAAATTACCTTTTTAAATCATATGACCTCACCTAAAATTAATTTGATCCAATCAAAATAGTTTTCAGTGTTAAATCTCTTCTAAATTTTAGCCAAAATAAAAAAAAAAATATTAAAGAGAACTTTGAACCTTGATTTGAAAAAAAATGACTTATTGTTAAAAATCTCTTATTAGCCAAAATAAACGTAATTAGAGTGATGAATTTCTCAATTAAGCTAATTGAATATCACAGAAGAAAAAGTTAAATTGTTTGCACAAAAGTCAAAGTAAGGTGAAAAAGAAACAATGAGTTTTCACACATAAAAGGAAATTTACTTGAAATGTCATCAATTTATCGAAATACCTTTTTCTACCTTGCAATTTTACCTTCTTATTGTGCATTAACGTAAACAACACACTTTGTTTCTGTATTAAATATAAAATACAATAGAAAATAATAAAGGTGTAAGCATTGAAAGGGACAAATTTTCACACATCATGTTCATATTCATTTTCATTCATTGAACAAACAAAAAACCACAAACACATTATTAAAAGTATAAACACTTTCATTGTATAGACGAAGGACAATAATTGTCTGGATAATGATTCACATGTGTGTTTGTGTGGTTTCTACACACCACAAATATTGTCATTAAATTATTATGACATTAAATTAATGAAAATATTTCTATCAAATGATCCTGCAAAAAGGAAAATGATTTAATTTCAAAAAAAAAAAAAAAGTTAATTTTCATTTATTTATTATTTCCCAGTTTTAAAGTTCTCATTCCTTGTTCGCATTACAAAATTTAAATTGAAATCGAAAGTGATTTTTATCTTATTTATGCGTTTCCCGTTATCACGCCTCTTGTTCCTTATTTTATTTATTTAACTTTTTTTTCTTTACATCAACGACTTTTACATCTTTCTTGACATCATTCATCATTATTGCATTATAGAGATGATTTTTTTTTTCTTTCACTTCTTATATCTGTAATTTGAAGTTTCCTTATTGCGCGATTTCCGACGCGAAATTGTATTATTTCCGTTTTGTCTTGTATTCTAGTTGGGTTTTAAATGTCTGTAAAAGGAGTGTTTTTGTATGTAATAGGAAAAAATCGAAATTTGTTGATTTATTTTGGTATTTAATGAAATGATGACAATAATCAAAAATAAAATTAATTTAATAAAAAAATTACTTACATAAAAAAAAAGTTAGGATTCGGTTTGAAATTCACTTTATCAGTTTTTTCTTGAAAATTTGCTTTACGAGAGTGAAGAAAGGACACTTACTGAATGTAGTGACGGTTTGTCAAATTCTAATTTCGATTTGAAGTCCGTCAAGTAAAAATTGGACTCAATTAATTTATTGGAATTCATTCATGATACGAAGAGACGAATTTCTATATAATGCCTTGAACTCAAACAGACAAAACGAAAATTGGGACATCTGAGTAGAAGCACATCAAGGTTGAAGCGAGAATCGGACTTACTTGGCAAAAGCGTGTCATATTTAACATTATAGGTGTCTAGGTGATTTACTCTGAAAACAAAGTTGACGGAAAATTATCTAAAAATCGGCCATTTTAGAAAATTCTGTAAAATTGGCCATACTGGAAAATTTTTAATAATCGGCCTTTTGGGATTTTTTTTGGCAAATCGACCTATTTGAAATTTTGAATTTTTTGACCGTTTTCAGGCTTTGAAGCCCAAACTGTGAGCTAAGGAAATTCTTTTTTTCTTTTAAGCAGGGGCGTATCTACCAGGGGTAGCTGGGGTAGCTTGGCTACCCCTGAGATTTGGACAATGTATAGAAATTTGATTCAAAATTTGAAAGAATTTTTTTTTTACTTAGCCGGCTACCCTCACCAAATAAAGCTAGATACGCTCCTGCTTTTAAGCTCCTCTATCCATAAAAAAACCAGGCTCTTTCCAATGCACTTTTCCGAAATTAGGGATGTCCCAGAGTGACGGCGGACGTCTGTTCTTAAGAATGCATTAACATGTACGAAAAGACATTAAAAATTACGCAAAAAATTTATCATATGATTTTCATTTAAGAGCAATCAGCTATTCAGCATAAAACGAGTTAAAAAAAAATTAGATAAACTTGTCGCATTGTAACACCTTTAAAATGAATCGCGCAATAAATTTACATTTCCTTAAAAATCCATAAATTGAAATCGTTCATTGACTTCCTGTCCATTCATTTTCTCTCAAATCCAAATAACACAGTCTATTTTAACATATTTTAACTTGACCCATAACCACTGCTGGTTGAACTTCCGCTTACACTTTGCTTTTCGGAAGTAGAATAATAATAATGATATACCTTCAAGTACATACACGAACACACACACACACTTATATTTAAATTTTATTCCTGTATCAATATGATCATTTCACTTTAACACATTTACACTTCACTAAATAGCTTTATCAATCAATCAATCAAAATAAATAATCAAATCATGGTCAACCTCTACATCACACTGTGATTTAATTTGTAATAGGTCAATGTATTCTTGAGGGAGTCGTGTTAAAATAATAGAATTAAGTGAAAATGACACTGAATTTTTTTTTGTGTTTTATTTTAACATTTTATTTTCCACAGCAGGATCCACATTCATTAGGAACTGGTGGTCGATCTGTAATAACATTAGACGGAGAAACGAATCCAAGTGTTATTAATCATCACTACGCAAATATTAATTACAATTCAAATCATCTCAATAACAATAATAATAACAACATTCCAGAACATCACAATCTCAATGGAGATCAATTAACTAATTCAGATAAGAGAATTGAAGAAACTCAATCTCCAATACAATCTTACTCGTCACCTCTCAATCCAACACATCACCATCCACAACATTATGGATTTGTTCATCCGGCATTGTCTCACTCCTTACATGACGATTATTATTCTGATTATAATCGACTTAACATTCATCATCATCATCATCACCCACAATCAACATCATTAGCACATAAAGAACATTCCAGTTGGAATGTAACTGACGATCCAAATTGTGATACTTCAATTAATAATTTGAGAAGTAAGTAAAATTTTAATATATTACAACTCGTTAAATAAACATAAATTTTCTTTTTTATTTAATATTGATATTGTTTAATTTTTCATGTAATAATAATAAAAATATTAATGTTAAGCGATTACATTGGAAAAATTTTTATTTTATCAAAATTGCTCTGGGCTGTGTGTTGTTCATATTTTATTATTAATATTATTTTATTGTTAATAATATTTTACAGACTTCATACATGAAGATTATCTTTATAAATTTATTTTTAATTTTTTGTGTAAATATTTAAAGTTGTTTACTCTTTATGATATTGTTTTTTTTAAATGTAATAATGTCGATTCTCATGGAGAGCAATTTATTTAATGATATTGAGCTTTTACTATGAGCTCAGTGAAGTTGAGGTTTATATCTAATTTAAGCTTGTTCATGTAATTTGAAAAAACTGGAGATTTTCACGAAAATTCGCAAGTCCTTGCAAAATATTTCTATTTAATTTAAAAAAGAAACTAAAAAAACACGAGACTTTTGAACTTTTCTCAAAGGCTCTTGTAATTACAGAAAACTAATTAATGTATGTCGCGAAGGGCCATCAGTAAGAACCCTTAAGATGTTAATCCGTTTTAAAAGCCAAGAAATGTATAAAATTTGTTGAAACATTTTTAATCATATTTAAGGCTCAGGAGCCAAGTATTTGAAACCATCTCTGAAACTCATTAGCTAAAATTCCTGGTTTGTGAATTACAGTCATCTGACATCCGTAGGAAGAATGTACTATTACCTGAATATAACAAAGCAATCGAATTGACTGACACTCGACTTCATGATGACATACTTTCTCACACACCAAGTAGACTCAAATCAAGAACAGCACCAATAGAACTGTCTGAATTTCTGGTTGCCAATGGTTACTTCAAATTCCGGGTCAATAAAGATTTGGAATGAAGCCAATTTGAAGAGTCCATTGTTTGACATTAACAAAAAACGTTTTTACTGCAAAGAAAAGTGTGGTGCAATTTGAATCGTCTGAAAAAAGGGCATGGTAGATCAAACGCAAATATATTCAAATGGGGATACAAGGATTTTTCTGCTTGTTCTTTTGGCAACCAACAGCAAACATTTGACCATATTTTATTTGAACATCCCATGCTATCCTTCAATAGCTCGATCGAAGATCACTGATAATAGACGACACGGCAATCGAATGGCTTAAATCTCTGAATCTTTAATGTTATTAATAATGTTTGAGATAAAAATGTTCATACGCTAACAATAATTAGCTAAAATTAAACTTCAGAGAGATTAATCGTAAATCGTTTAAACAGTACTGGGATTTTTAAAGAAAATGTTATAAACTTTTTTTTTTCTTTGGACAACCAATTCAGACTGAAAAAGAAACCAAGTTTATATTTCGTCTAATAAAGACTACAGTCAACTATCTGCACCCCGAAAGGTCCGGTTTGAAGTTTCTGTTTGTGTATCTATACAAAATTAGATGTCAAGTTTTATCTACTTACCCAATAAGAGGTTCACTTTTCTCTACCAAATTCGAATACCGAACATCAATTTACAGCTGAAAATCGTTTCAATATTTCTTAGATCTTAACGATGTTCTATAATTTTCTATTAATATTTCCAAATTATTTTCACTATCAACCAAGGTCACCTATTTTTACTTATTTCTTATCATATTACAATTATCTTTTCATAATCAATCAAAAGAGAAAAAATAGAGATCTTAAAGAAAGTGTAAAAAAAATAGATTACAAAGTAAAGGAAATACACAAGACTTCCTAAACATATGACGAACCACAGTTTGAATTGAAAATAAAAGAAAAATCATCTTTAACATATTTTCCCATGTAATTTTCTTTATATTTATTGTATATTCATCTCTAATAATAATGCAAAATTTTACCAAAGTTAAAAAAAAAATTATTTCACTCACAGTTGGAAGCCATCTTAGACTTCTTTTAATAAATAATCAAAAATCGCAGTATGCATTAAATATAATAGTTTATTATTATTAATATTTTGTATCTTCTTTTTACTTTTTATGTTTTGAAATTATGTCACGAAATTTTTCTTTTTACCTTTGCATTAAAAGAAAACCAACCTTAAATTAAGAAGAAAAGATCAAAAAATCCAGCAATTTCTGCAAATTATTGATTTATGCTTTTTTATCTGTATAGGCAAAGCATCTTCCTTTAAAAATGTGGATCGATCACCATTTTTCGATTTTGGACCAACATCACATCCATACTGTTATCGGTAAGAAGTTTTCCATTTATCATTTATATCAAGAGGATTATGGATTAATTTTTTTTTTAATTTAAATTGTTTTTCGTTTCTTTTTTTTTTGGTATTCATTAATTTATCATGATAAAAAAGGATTCCAAGTCCACCACCACAGTTAATTAAGAGAGAACGTGATTCTGTTAATGAAGGTAAATATGACATTATTTTATTCATGAAGGTCTTTTCTAATACAATTCATTAAAAAAAAATTAAATCATTTTTCATAATTATCATCATGATTATTTTATTACTTTTCTATCATCACATCATTCTTTTAAATATATTATGTTTTGTTGTATTTTTTTTGTATTATAATAATAATAATGATTATTAAAATCTATTTAAATAATAGATTATGATATCGCAGGTACATAAAAAATTAATCATGCTTAAAATGTAGCAAATAAACTATATACTGTGTAAAGTGACTCTAAGCTAAGCAACACACGCGTTTACTGCAAAATTATAAAATAAACACATACTACATACTTTTACTGGTGGTACTAATTTTTGGGGTTGCGCATTATTTTCCTATACATATTTTATCATTTAGAGGGTAAATTTTTTAAGAGAGTGGTCACGAAATGATAGTTGTGAATTTTATTTTTTTTAACCCTTATTTTAGCACATTTTTTTTATTACGTAAATGAACTCCTTGATACATTTATAACAAATTATATTTTTAATGCAAAATCAATAACATTCAACGTTTAAAATGGTTGCAATTAATGAAATTAAACTTTTCTCGTCTTATTGTAACCTCTGATCATGAGTTTTTAGCCTTTCAGACCGGAAGTGGTCTCCCGAAAGTAGACACAAAAAATTCAATCAAAATTGAAATAATAAAATGTTTCTTTTGAACTCTTGAATAATTTGATTACTTCTGGTTCCGAAAGTCAAGATTAAGTGTCAGGATTATCTTAAAATGAAGGTATTTATCATTTAAAATCAATTCCAATCATAAACTCAATCGATTTCTTTTAAGAAATATGAATTTGGTACAAATGTACCAAGGAGTTCGTTTACGTAATAAAAAAATGTTTTGAGCTCTAGAAGGCTCGCCTGAGACAGAATTTGTTATACGGCTGTAAAAATGCAAAGCCTGGAATATCACTTGAATTCTCAAAAAAGTTTCAGCTCGCTAGTAGTTGTAGAACGGGAGTTATTTAAATTCAAACTCAAAATTGTTACATTTGTACCAAGGATAACGGTTCATTTTCACTTTACCGGCTCACAAGACATTTCCTGTCTAAGGCTTACCAGATTATATTTGACAGCTCATTGTGCATAGATACACATACGAAGATGTCAAAATACTTTTACCTGATGACCTAGTAACGGGCTATATCCATAGAACAAAATTCAATTTGACGATTGAAAATTAAACCTACAAAATTTTGAAATTTCCGTAAGTGTTATGTTCTATACAAAATAAACGTTTAAATGAAATGTCAAGTGTATACCACCGTAAAGAAATCGAGCAAGCTAAAATCAATATAAATACTTTCATCACGATTTTGCGTTAAAATGAGGGGGGGACACACACATCATAGCCGCGCATAATAATTGACTATTGACAACTTACAACTTCAAATACCACACGAGGAGGTATCTCCTCCATTGCTTCTTTCTTGGATGATTTTTTTTTAAATGAGGTACTTTCATCCGGGTCAATAGCACGGCACAATCTGCTCAACATTTGTTCCTGAAAGTCTGTTAAAAATTTAACCCTTTTATTTATTTAAGCAGCTTCGTAAAAAGAGCAGATTAAGAAAAACTATGGGTCAAGGCTGCCTAAAAAAGGTGCAGAAACAGACATTTTTTATGTGACTTTATCAAAATATTATGATAGAAAGAAAACTTTCTTAAAAGAGTCATGTATAATAACTGTAAAACTATTTGATATTTTTATTTTTTATTTATATTTTATTTTTATAAAATTAAATAAAAAGGAAAATCAATTTTTACTTACCGCTTCTCTCAAAGTTGTACAATTGTTTTCTGATAAACAACAGCAGCGCCATCCGGCAAACATAATTGGCATACATCATTTTTACATTCTGATATTGTAATATCTGAAGTATCGTAAAATTATACTTCAGATTTTCGAAAAAGGGTAATTCTGATAATTGATAATTCTGTTTTATGGACTTCGCCAGTAGTCTTTTTTGGTGTAAATCTAGATTTTAAAAACCTTGGGAAGGAAAGGCTCCAGACGGTTCGTCCTCAGTTGTTTGCAAAGTATAGGTATTAGAACATTTCTTGACAATTTTTGAAAATTTTAACACTGCAATCTTTGGAAGACCAAATAAGAAGAAATTGCTGACATATGACTTTCAAAGAAATATGAAATTAAGAAAATGAAATTAGAAATTGAAATTAATCAATTTTCAAAACTACCTTTGACTTATATCAAAAAAAAATTATTTTTGTAACATTTTTTTCGTGAACGCCCTTTTTTAAATAAATGAAATGCTTTACAGTTTATTAAAACTATTAACAAAAAAAAAATAGATTATTAAAGTCAACAACATACATAATAAACATGAATTAATTTTATGAAAAGGGTTAACAACATTTTTTATTCTTGCCCTATGAGTTTTTTAAAGTGATTTTTGATTATTTTGATCGAATTCTAATCTGATATGAATCCAAAAACTTGTTTTCTGAAAAAAATTTAAATTATAAATTAACAAAAAACTTGAAATTTTAAATAAAAATACACTAAAATGGATTTTCAATGAAAAAAAAATTAAGAAAATGTATATTTTTTTTCAATCAAACACCTTATTGATAAAAAATAATCGGATTAGTTCATCGTATCATATCAATTTATATCTAAACCACTAAACCTCTAAAGCAACAGAATTTTTTAAGTGAATATTTGTTAAAAATACAATGAAAAAGTCGCGATTTTTTTATTATTAGATTTCATTATTATTCATGTATCATTTTTGTCGCCCTACATTATATTGAAAACCGATTTTTCATGCATTTTTTTTTTTTTAATTCAATACGAAAAAATAAATCTTCTCACGTCTTTATTTGCATAATACCCAATTGATTAAGAAAACATTTTTACGCTTCATTCTGAGAATGAGATTTTGTTTGAATTTAAGTCAAAAATTATGACGTCTTTTGTGTTTGATTTTTTTTTTTAATGTATGTATATCAATTTTCAATGAAAATATTAAAAAAAAAAATTGAATTAAAGTTAAAATTAATAGCGAAAATGCATAATAAAAATAAATGAGATGACTGTTTTTGACAAGTATGTGAGATGGTTTTAATTTGAAAAATTCGACTTGAATGAGAGATGTTGGGAAAATGTAAAATTTAAGATTTCTGTAAATTATCGAAAAAAATATTAAAATTTGAAACAGAAAAGTAAATGCTCGAATTTCAGTGGATCAGGAAAAATTGAAATTCTACCTACACATAAAAACTGCCGTTTGAGAAAATTTAACTATTTTTTTTTGAAAATGTTCAGGTTCTGAATCCCAGTTCCAAAATCAATGAACATTTTTATTTAAATGTGCACCCAATCGCTCATAAAACACGAATTTTAGACCAAATTTATTCCAAAGTTTATTTTATTGTAAATGATGAACTTTCATAGTACTATTGTTAATATGAGTGATGTTGAACAAACAATTTAACAATAAGGATTACACCAAACAATTTTATATGGTAACTGATACAAATACAGACCTTTATCCTATCATATCATCATGATAGAGTTAATAAAAAGGGCAAAAGCAAACAAATAAGTATTACTATGTTTTAATGCTACTAAAAATTTTACTTATTCAATTATTCAAACTGTTTTGTCTCCCTATGGACTTTTAACGTAAAAAAAAAGAGGCAGAGTCATGTTCACAATGTTATTGTTGTTATTCATGATGAAAATGATGATGATGATGGTAATAAAGAGATAATGTTTTTTTTTTTATTTTGGGAAAATTCTGTTTTATATGGGAACTTTTGTACACACAATTCTGTGACGTACCCAAAAAGAAACGTTCTGATTTATTAAATAGGTGTAAGAGCATTTCTTATGCTCCTATATGTAAAAAAAATTGTAGAGATTTCAATCATATTGTTTATGATGATAAAAATGGAATTCATTTAAAGTATTAATAGGGTAGATAATTGACCTAATTAAAAATTAATTAAATAATGTTTTTTTTTTCTTTACCGAAACAGTTTCAAGTTGGCACTCATACCAAGAACGGCTATTTACCGATCCCATTTATACATCGTTGAAACTCCAGCCTGGAAGTCATCATCATATTCCTGGATCTCATGCACAATTTCCCGATTCAACGTCTCACTTAAATTCAAGTGCATCTCAAGTTCCTACAAGCCAAGACACAAGCGGATTGTCTGCATATTCTCAAAATTATGCGTCATATCGACATCAAGATCCATCAACTACAGTTGTTTCGTCCACAGACTCTGAATATCCATCTTTATCATCACCACAATCGAATATCAATCAAGTTCAGCATGGTATTAATTTGCATCAAAGACGTGGATCGCTACAGTTATGGCAGTTTTTGGTCGCCTTGTTGGATGAACCATCACAGAGGTATTTAATTATTTATTTATTCATGAGAATTTTTGTATTCAATGTTTTACTATTTCATTTTAATATCAGTGCTGGTTGTATCGCATGGACTGGACGTGGCATGGAATTCAAGTTAGTTGAACCAGAGGAAGTGGCTCGACGATGGGGCTTACAAAAAAATCGACCAGCTATGAATTATGACAAGTTATCGAGAAGTCTTCGGTACTACTATGAAAAAGGGATAATGCAAAAAGTTGCAGGAGAACGATATGTTTACAGTTGAGTATTAATACTAATTTTTTAATTCAATTTAATTTCATTTTAATTTCAACCAGAATTCGTTTGTGATCCTGACGCACTCTTCAATATGGCTTATGGCACTTCTGGTGAATCACATCAAATGTCACAACATTCGAATTTGTCCGGTTCTTACAATAATAAGGGGATGTCTTCCAACAACGCATCAAATTCAAGCACCCTAAATCACATTCATGATTCAAATAATCAAGAAGAACGGGGATCTAATTCATATTACACGAATTTATATGAAAATAATTGAACGTTGTGACTTATTGAAGAGGCACCGACTGATGAATTAAATTTATTCAAAGGAAAATGAACGTTAAATATTTCTTGTAAAAATTATAGGACATGGTATTTTAATCAACTTTCAAGAAATTCCTTTCAATGCTCTAATTTCACGTTTAGTAATAGTTGAATTTTTTTGTTGCTAGCGATTTTAGTCAAGAATAGTTGTAATAGTTCTAGACATTCCTAAAAGTAAAAAAAAATTATAAGTAAATGAAAATAAAAAAACAAAGCAATAAAAATTATGATTCCAATTAAAATTAAAATGTTTTTTATGATTTTTTTTTCATCGTCAATGGACAGTACCACAAAATCTTGAATGAAACATATTCAAAAAAATGATTTAATCAAAGTAGGCCGGTAGGTATTTAATCGATGACATCATAAATTACTCAAGATTTAGAGGTAAAATGTGAGCATGTACTATTATTAATTTAATATGTGTATGGGCCATAAGACACCCAAAAATAAAATAAAAAAAATTGTTTTGATCTTTTTTTTCTTCGTTTTCTAATATTTACACATAATTCTCATTCGTAAAAAAATATTCAAATTCAATACATTCATTTGCTATACGAGAGCAACAAGTTCCATCACGTCTGATATGTAAACAGAATATGTAACGTCTTTTATTTTAATATTCAGTATTTATTTGGCCATCAACCAATAAGTATTAAACCGGTGTTATAATAATCTTAAAAAAAAAATTAACTCAAATATCATGGGTAAAGATACTGAAAAAAGTGAATCCCAATTCGGATTTAAAGACAAAGCAAAGGCTGAAGAGACCATCGAACTCCTCAAATCACATGAAATGCAATATCAAAAGTTGACAGTTCGTGGGTTGTTGGGACGAGCTAAGCGAGTTCTCTCGAGTAAGTTAATTTCATTCATAAATAAAAGTGACGTAATTTTTGATTTATATTTTTTACTATACAGTGACTAAAGCAGCTGACAAAATTAAAAACATTCAAGAAGCAATGAGTGTATTTGAAAATTGGTTGGAAGAAAATGGTGGAGGTGCTTCAAATAAAAATGCGAAAACGGATAATGACGATGAAAAAGTTGAAACTGTACCAGGACTCGGATTCAAAGACAAAAATGCTGCTAAAAAGAGTTTAGAGTGAGTTTTGTTTCATTAAAATTATAAAAAAAAAAAATCAAGGTCACATGAAATTTCTTAAAATATTAACAGAATTTTAGAAGGTCGTGATCCTGATTATCAACGCCTAGCTGTCAAAGGATTAATTGGCAGCTCAAAACGAGTACTTTCCGGGACGAAAGATCCAAAAAAGATACAAGACATTAAAGATGGTGTCAAAATACTAGAAGAATTTCTTGAAAATTTTGAGAATGAAAATCGGTCACGTCTCAATTGGGCTTACTTGTCATCTGATATTATAAATCAATTTTCTGAACCTAAGGACAAATTGTGTGCTGAATTTGTACAAATTTATAGTGAAAAGAAAAATTATAAGCATTTGAGGACATTATTTCCATCAGAGAATCAGGACAAGTCTTGGGATATTGTACGAAATAAAAATATCGAAAAGTTGAAGAAATTAATTAAAGAAAAGGAGAGAAAATTGTTTGATGATGATGGGAAACCAACTGAAGAGCATTTGGGTTATTATTCAAATTAAAATTTATATTTAACTAAACTTTAATTTAAGCGCATTTCATGTCAATTTAAAAAAAAAATGCGATTTGTTTCATCTGTCCGTCTGTATCAAGTTGTATAAAGGCTTGTAAACAATTGAAGCATACAAAAAAGGGTGATTTTTTCCAAACTTTATCTCATTGATTTTTAAATGAGCCTTAACTTGAATAATTGTAGAAATCAGTTTAATTTTCAAAATGTTTCGATTTCATAAAGTTTTTGAATCTGGTTGCCATCACATTTAAATTTTAGATTTTTTTAACAATAATTTTTGTTGAATTTGAAAAATGCTTGCTAAATTTTCAAAAAAAAAAAAATGAATTTGGAAACCTTCATAGAAATGCGCTTTTATTTATCATTCAATATAACTTTCTACATTTTTCAAAATTTCATTTATATTTTTAAGGTCTTATTCATTGGGCATATTCACCACAGCCAGACAAAGTCAAGGATTATCTTGAATCTAAAAAGAACGATAAGAAACATGGAGAAAAACGCAAATCAAATGAGGATACAACCTCATCAAAGAAAAAAAAATAATTCAATCTTAAATTTGATTATTCATTTTTATTTTTCATTATTATTATTACTTTTATTTGTTTTTCGATATTTTATGTTTAAATTAAATAATAATAATAATAATTTTTTGTATTATTTTTTTTTAAATTTGTTTTAATATTAATTTTATATCATTCATTAATTAATATTTTAATAATCTATAAATATTGGGTTTTATTATTATTATTATTTTAATTATATTTAATTTTGTATTTTTTTGTAATTTAATTTAATTTAATTCTCATTAAATATTACCGTTTTTTTTTGTTGTTTAATTTTATATCATATCATAAAAGATATTCAATTATTTAGTTTTTTTATTTATTTTTATTAATTTTCTAAATAATTAGATTTGTCTCGAGTTTTGTTCTTGCTTTATTTTATTTTTTATATTACATTCATTCAAAACCATTCTTTTTTCAGTTTTATTTAAAAAAAATTAAGGAAAATTTAATTTTTTTGTTGCACCAAAATTTTAATACATATTTTTTTTTTTGTTAAATTGCACCTGAATCGTGTTTTTCATTAAAAATTTTGAATTTTTTATCTTTTTATCTAAAAAACGATTTGTTAACCATGTTTTTTGTGGTCGCATGATTCCAATCTTAATTTGATAATCAACATTCAAACATTTTGTTTTTTTTTACATATTTATACAAATGAAACTCATTTTAAAAGAAAAATCTGACGTCGAATGAAGGATGTCCGTTATCTTGCCTCCGTTTCAATGTAAAATGACTGAATGGAAATTCTAGAAAGAAATACAGTAAAATATGAGAGACTTCAATAATGAAAAGGTCCTATCAAAGTTCAGCTGTTCGTTTCAATGCCATCGTAAATGCACTTTCTTGAATAATTCAAAATTACGTTTTGCACTTTTCAAAGTGAATTTTATCAGAAAATTGATCTGTTAAAAAAAGTTTACTGACGTCAATCCTTAATTTAATCATTCTGGTCAAAAATTTGTCCTCGTCTAGCTTCCGAATGTTTTTTTAAGCAAGGTCAGACTTTTTATAGGTTGATATGAGATTAGAATCGGGCTCCAGAGCCTAAATATGATGAATTACAAATAAAATTTCGACTATTCTATATTTCTTTTGTCAAAAAAACCCACAAGGACTATATGACCGATTGATTCTGTGACCAGAGTCAAAATTTGGGTGTAAAAAAAAAATCCTTAACATTATAAGAAATGTTCAATGAAATCCAATTGAAATGCATTTTTCTTAATCGTCCAATTACTTAAATTTCTCATTTGTTTACTTTTATTTTTTTTTTAATAGATTCCTTGAATTTCATGTTGTACTCTAAAGATTTATTTTTAATTTTCTTCTCTCCATCCTGTCATTTACTGGTCTTTAATTGAAGTTTTCTTCATCAAATGTATTTCTTTTATATTAATTTTTCTTTTGTAATATCAATTAATTACAAGAAATGATCCACTACAATTTGTAATTTTTTTTATATTTATTAATAGATATTTTCAATAAATATGTTTGTTTTATATATTTTTAATCAGTTTATGATTTTTTTTTAATATTTATAAATATTTTTTTTTGTTGTAATAAATTAGTTTATTAATTTTATTTTATAATTTTAATAAATATTCAAAAAAAAATCAATTTTCAATCCAGAAAAATTGTATTTTGAATTTTTTTTTGTTTGTGTTTATGTGCACTTTTTTATATTTTTTTTTTTTACAAAACGGAAGTGGTTTCTTATCAAATTGGATTTATGATAGTGTAATTGTTAAATTTAACTTTGTAATTTTAACTATTATTATTTTGTCACCATATAGTACACTCATTTCATTTCTCATGTTTTTTTTTTGCACTTGGAATTTAAAACTATAAAAATCTGGGTGGTCCAGGACTTTGTCGATGTTGTAAGATGTAGCTTGGTGACGTTGACCGAGCATTTGCTTGCCCTCCATGATTTGAACTACTTGAGCCACTACGGGCCATGTACTGATGATAACTATTTGGCGTTGGAATGCGATGATGCTGTGAAATGATTAAATTTAAAATAATTGATGTGAAATTTAAATGTTTTTTTATTACCTGTAAACTTAATCCGATACCTCCTGCAGCTCCGATTGCATGACTTGGTCCATCTCCTAAATCCAATTGTAAACTTTCAGGTGCATCTCCTAGTTGTAGTTGGCCTAGAGATGCTGTTGCCATTGCAACATCAGGCATAATTTCAGATAAATGTCCTTCGGAACATGGATTCAAATCGACAGCTTCTGCATTTGATAGTCTGTATGCGACTGCAGGTTCACCTTCGACAATTAACGATGGTAATTCTTGTTTTCTCCTACTCATTGAATGATGTTGTTGTTGTTGTTGTGTTAAATTCCTTGGGAATGTCATATTTCTACTGTTACTACTATTTTTATTACTACTACTGCTATTATTATTATAACTTGAACTAGTTGTGGCAATTGGTTCGATTGGTGATGGAGGTGGACTCAGATCCTCATCCATTGGTTGATGTTGTTGTAAACTATTCAATTCATCCTGTTTACTTCCGGTTGTATTGCCTGTTCCATCATCACCACAATAACAAGTTGAACTTTCAAGTAAGTCAGCAACATCATCGGGCAAATTAAATTCTCTTACAACGCGTAACTTAATCTGTCGATTAATTTCGTGTCTCGAGGACAGTGGCAGTGATAAAGCACGTTGAGAACTTGGACTTTGTCTTAATTTTTGTTCACGTTTTTGCATGGCTATTAATGTATTTGGGTCAGGTGGTGGAATTGCAACAGCATTTCCTATATCGATACCACTTGCACTTGCTAAACCAGCACTATTCTTTTTACCTAATCTCGAAACCATATAAAGTGTGTCTGGAATATCGGGTAAGTGTCGTGATCGTCGCATTCGTAATAATTCAATTTGATGAGATTCCATATGGTCCTCTAGAAGGGCTTTAACTTCCTCATAATACGGCATAAAAAGTCTTGGTCTAACAAAAAGACCTTGATTTTTACCACCTCGAACCCAAGCGTTAATACGAAGATTTTCGCGATCATCACCAATCATATGAGATGGTGGAGTACTTACAAGACCACGTCGTATTGCTTGAGCCAGTACTTCACTATTTGGAGGCAAGACATGATCCATTCGGACATGTGGCAATAATTCCGATAAAATTTCACGTAATTCAACATCTGACAAATCACGTTTCTTAATACCTTTACGTGTAACTGAATGTGCAGTGTGACTAAGTAAATTTGGTTCACGATCTTCCATTCTTCGAACTAACTCATGTTCACCCCATTTTAAAACGGCTTGAAGCACTTCTAATTCTGATGCTTGTAGGAAATTACTTTGAAGTGCTTCAATCATTTGGGCTTTATCAAGTTGATGTAACACAGGTGATGCCACAATTGCAGAAAATTCTTCCCTAAGATAATGCTGAGTTTGACGATGGACCCAGGCAGATCCATGTGGTTGTGCACTCCATTTAAGCACTGTTGCAATTGTGTCTAAGCTCAAAAATTCAAGAATGAGATCTTCACAACCTTGGGCTAGGATGTCTAATTCAAGGAATCTTCCAATTTGATACAACTCCATTGCTTCTTCAAGCGCACTTGGTCTGGTTCGACCTGTGTGAGTTAATTGTTGTACTTCACCTAAACTTCCGACGCCATTTCCACAGCCAGTACCTCGTAAAATGAGTGATAAATCAACAGTATCCATATAAATGGCATGTAATAATACTCGGGCATATCGTTTTGGAATCACACTTTCATCAAGCACAATTCGAGTAGGAACATGTGTAACACGTTCAGGATGTTCTTCGATATTTCGTGTTCGACGATGAATCATATTGCGAAAAAAGGGTGATCTTGCACTGAGAATCGCTTTGTGACAAGGCAACTCTAATTTTGGTCGAAATCCATATTCAGAGCTACCTGAATCAGGTCTATGATAATCACTACCTTCAGCTGTAAATATTAATGCAGCATCTGCATAGTCTCCCGTTTCAAGGAGATATCTTAAATCATGTTCTAATGGATTAGGATTACCAAAATCTTCACCTAATCTTCGTAATAGGGCCAAATCGATACCTGGCTCATGTGTACACAAATCGCCTGTGTATAAATATCGTAACAATGATGAGAAAAGTGCCACATCTACGGGTGACGATCTCAATTCTAAACAAATTCTAGCGCCATATCCGGGGCAACCAGCTAATAAATCACGAAAATACGGACATCGAGACGATAATAATGCTCGATGCACAGGAAATACAGTTCCTCTAAAAACTAATTCACAGTCTGTACAATATTTGTAATCATACAAGCCAGCCAAGTCTTGTTTGAATGTGGCAGCTGGTGGCCGTGCCAACTCAGCTTGTACTGATAAATCTTTGAGAGCTGCTAGAGACTCATATTCCTCTAACAGCCCCGATAATTCAATTGGACTCCAATTTGAAACAAATTCACGTAAAACGCGACCATGATCACATGCCTTTGACGATCTACGACGTCGTATTAACTTTTTCTTAAGTGTAGCGAATCCCGTCACTTTTTTACGACGTTCACGAATCACAACACCTGCAGCTCCTGGCTGAACGCTGGTAGTTGAAGAACTATTTAATTGTTGTTGTTCGGTTGACGATTGGGCACCCATTGCAGCTACTGTCATAGACGACTCTGGTTTATTACTATCACACCAAAACAAGCCACCAAAACAACCCCATAAGCTCATTGCTTACTGACTGAAATACAAAACAAAATTAAATTATCAATAAATCCCTCAACAAATTATCAAATAATATTCACACATATGAAGTGAAATCAAAAAAAAAAATATTTTGAATTTAATCAATTCAATATTTTATCAATTTTTCTTACCATCTCATTTTTGCCCTTAATTTGATAACACAACTCTTATCCCCTAAATGAAAATATTCCTTCGTTTTGAATTCAAATCACTTTGAATAAGCAAACTAAAAGAATCAAAGTTTGCAATTCTTGCACAATTTTCCTTTCTATTGAATTTAATTTTCGTTATTAAAAAATTTCTTCTTCTGCCATTTTATTTGTATTTTTTGAGTCTTCAACCAAACATAAATAAATTAATTTTTTCAGTATTATTTCAATTATTTTCACATAATTTTCTGTTATTTATCCTTTTCGTAATATTTTCAAGGAAATTGAATTAGTTTATAACTAAATTTATCAGTTTATTGTGTTTTCCAAATATTTTCTCTTTTTTCTGTATTTTTTTGTAAATGTACTTTTACCAAATTCCCACAGACATTTACAATTAATTAAATATTGGACCTAGAACACAATCAGGAAAAAACGGATAAAGACCCAGCATAAATTTTGACACATGTAAACACGTGTTCAAAGAAAATGACCGTTATAAATCTAAATTACTGGATTTTTTGTTTATATAAAATTGGAAGTCTCTAAATCAATTTGAAGACACGCAATACTTTTTTCGTATAGCTCTATAGACCTTTCATACACACGTACAAGTTGACACCAAGTCCTGAAAGGCCAAAAAATGTAGGTTTTTCCATAATGACTTTAACTGACCTAATTTGAGTAAAAATAAAAATTTCATGTGTTTAATTTTCAGATTTTATTTGTAACTGTAATTTTTTTTTAAGTCATTTTTTCCGATTTTAAGTAGTTTTTCATTAGTATAAAAACAACAGCTCATCTCTTAAAACTAATTAACTAACTAAACTAATTTTAAGTTTATCAAGTCTATGGTCAACACCATAAAATTTCATAATTTTGAGCATTATTAATATTATTAACATTCTTCTTCCAGAAGATCAAAGGACACAAGAGCATGTATTAACATGGAATAAATTTCTTAATCCTATTAATTGTATTATTTATCCCAATTTTTGAATCATAAACTGGATTGAGGGAGAGAAGTCTTGCTCCAGTTCTTGTCGATATATCCACAATACTCCATTTCTCAAGTAGCTTAATGCAATTTCTAATTGAATCTGTGGAAATGCTTTCACCATATTTACATTTTCCCATTTCAACACGACTCGTGATCTCATCTACACACTTTTTGATAAATTCATTTTCGATAATTGAGTTGCAACCGACAAGGTAATGCAATGTTTCTGCAACTGCAAGATATGTGTGGATAATTGGTGCAATGACGGTCATTAAAACTATTCGATCACAATGTTTTTCTGCTGGTAAGAAAATTTGTTGATCTTTTGATATGCCATACTGATGTTTTCTCACATTTGAATTTTCATCTTCACTTGAACTGTCATCGTCTGAAAAGTCGAGTTGATTATCACTTGCAAGGTATTTGTATAGACGTTGTGCACGACTTTCATCTTCTGTTACTTCAATCTGTGCAGAAATTAAAATTTATTTAATCATTTTTTGCTATAATAAATCATTTTAAATTTTAATCTTACCACTGGCTTATGAAGAATATTTTTATCACTCAACCTTGTAATGGTATCTGTAAGTACGATATCGAAATTCTGACATGGCTTACAAAAAATAAATTCATATCGTAAAATATCACACAATTGCTTGCTTAGGTCAGTTACTTCATTATCTGCAACTGGAACCTCCTGTCAATGGTATAAGAAAAGAAAATATTGAAGAAAAATTTTATAAGATTAAAAGAATTTAAATTTCACCTCTAAAATAGTTCCATTACTTTGATGTTCCGTTGCAAGTTTATTCGCTACTGTAACAATGACCGATTCTAACGCATAAAAAGGCACAACTGTATTTGCATAGTAATATAATTCAATGACATTTGGTATCATAGTGACAGGTTTAATAAATGTCTGTACTCCCCGTTTTTCAACTGTAACTAGACCAGGTCCCAGTAAATTTGCTGCATATTTGATAACGTCTTCAGATGATCCTGTAAAACCAAGATCTCGATTTCCACGTGACACATCATCCCTGAATCGATTTAGCGCGTCAACGATAACTGATAATGTTGCACCATCTCGAAATTGGGTGAGAAGAAGAAAAGCTAAAGCGTTTGTAGTCATAATTGATGTTGCACTTGCACAATCAAACACCACATGACGTGCAATACTATCAACAATGACACGATATTCCTCCTGGACGACATCTGTACCATACAGGGATGATGTTGAGGGATTGTGCTGGAGTGAACGTCGAAGTCCATTGGTTTTGGTTCCATTTTCATTTGTTTTGCTGAATGACTTGACTAGATCACGTAGAGAAAATGGTTCATTGAAATCGATTCGCATTAAACCATATTGTGAATTAATTGTATCCCAAATTGCATTGATTGCTGATTTGAAGGTTTCTGGTTGTTTCTTTTGTCCTAATTGTTCGCGCACAAAATTTCCATCAACTAACTTTTCGTAATTGATTGAGACAGGTACAAGAAGTGCATCGGGTATTGTTCCATCCATACAAGCGTCGATAATCACGGATAAAACACCACTTTTAGGCATTAACGGTTTACCTGTGCGTGTGCGTCCACCTTCAATAAAAAATTCGATATTATGTCCAGCTCCCAGTGCTTTTTGCATGTATGTGTGTAAAAGTCCACGATAAACAACATCCTTCTTCCCAGCAATGGGATCAATTTTACGTTTAATGAAGAATGCACCTAAGCCACGAAGTAATCTCCCAAAAAATGTGATATTCAAATTATTTCCGGCTGCAACAAGCGGAGCTCTTAAATCATTATTACACAAAATAAAAGTGACTAGAATGTAATCCAAGTGACTTCGATGTAAGGGAAGGAAAATCATTGGTGCATTTGGCATTTTCTTGTTTGCTGCTTTCAACATGTCAATGTGAGCTGGATGTGCCGCAACTCCAGACAAAAACATGGGCAAAAGTTTATACAGGACCCAAGATGTTGTGCGAAGAAGAACTTCAGAAACGGCCGATCTCAATTCAATGAGTAACTTTTTCGCCCGATTTTTGTGTTCCAATAACATTTTTTCATAATACTCATTTTCATCAAATTCCTCAGCCATATTTTCAATTGAATTCTCATACAATTTTTCCTTTTTCTCCATCAAGGATTCCTTTGCTGCTTGACGAATGGCTGTTTGCATTCGCTCATCATCCATCACTGTTGGAGAGACTTCTGGATATTCATAGCCTTGCAATCTCAGACTCTGAGCCAAATGAGGGCACCACGAACCCCAATCGTACTTTGATGCGCCAGGTCTCCAACCTGCATGTGTTGTCACTTTGAGAATATCAATTACATTGCGACGTTTTTGAGAGGGATCCAATTGGGTTTCCTGCAAAAAAATTAAAAAAAAAATTAATATCATAATATGAGATAAAATTTAAAAGTAAATTTACATCAAAATCTGTATTCCATTGTCTTATGTAAACATTTTCACGAAAACTAACTCGTTTTGCAAATATTTTGCGTCCATCATTATTGTAATTTATATCATTAATCATTATATTTTAATAGAATTTCAAGTTTAAAATACTGGAAGACTTATAAATTTTTAACTATTTCCATTGTTACGTTACAACTCATGACCAGTCAATCTTAACATTGAAACCGATATTAAAAAAAAAATATCAAAACAATGTAATAAAAAAATCACTTGTATTTTGTCACAATACTGTAAAAATTATAATAATAAAAATAAATTACAAAGTGTTTTTAATTGTTACATGAGAATGATTTTTCTTTATTTCACAAAAAAGATATAAAGCTCAGTTGTTGTACCTACAAACGTTGATTAAATACTGAAATTGAATGAATTTATAGAGATTCAGAGAAATATTTCTCATTTCAATTTACCGACACGATGTGTTTAGTATTTGCATGCATCGTAGTGCATATCAAAATATGTGTCATTGTGGAAAATTGTGTTCTTACAATACCGCAAAAATTTTCACAATGCAACAAAATTTCATCAAATTCCCTGATGATAAGAATGATAGGAAGATTTTGGATAAAATCATTTTAAAAAAATTTTTCTTTGAAAATTGCGTCTTATTTTCACTTATTTTTCTGAGCTTTTTGCGTGTTTATCATTTTCATTGGATTTTATAGTTCAACTTTGATTTAGATGATTATGGGCTAAACGTGCATTGATATTGATAATCAGTTGAATGCAAGTTCACATGCACTCGTTAATTGAATCATCATCATACTTTAAAATCATTTTATCGATCTTGGTGGATGATTGTGAAGTTTGAGCCTTATAATTTTTTTTACAAAAATTTAATTTAAAAAAAAATGTAACCGTGTTGGAATTTCCTACAAATATATTCAAGGCGGCGCCTTGACGATGATAGACAAATTTTTTACGTCGTCCCGGATTTTAAAGCAAAATTGCACGGGAAATTGATTGTTTTAAATCAAAGAAAAGTTCTATTCAAACAGATAAATTTTTTTTTTAATAGAAACTTCACGTTGTTGAAATTTCTTATGAATTTTCAAGGCGACGCCTTTTTTGAAAGTTCCTTTACAATTTCCTTCTTTTTCTGTCCGTATCTAGTCCCTGGTTTTTAACTATTTTTAGGATTCGTAGGAACTTTTTTCAATTCATAGGAAATTTTGACCAGGTTCAAACTACACTAACAGTCATTAGTAAAAATTATAAAACTCATTGACAGATTCAATAAAAAACTAAAAAAAAAATCCAAATGGAACTTGTTTTTTAATGAAAAATCTTCACATGAAATTCTCAAACACTTTTCTATTAATTTAAATTTTATTTATTTTTTTTACACCAACATATGCAAAAAATCTTAAAATGGCACGTGCTTCTCGTACGATATATTTTTAAACTAAACCGATATAAAACATATTTCACTCAATTTGATCTACTTTTTCATTTTCTAAATTCTAAATTTATCTCGGGTTCAGACTCAAAAAAAAAACTAAATTTACTTTTAATGATAGAATCGCAAAAACGCAAATTATTTGTAACACTGAGCATGTTGGTTGATTTTCATCAAGAAACTTCCAAAACATTGTAAATTACAGATAAGATATCATTTTGTTTTGTTATTGTAACGCGCTATTTTATTTATTTATAGAGCTGTGAAAATAAATTATAGCGTCACAACCATAATTTATTGGATGTTTGTTCATGAATCGCAATAGATGACGATATAATTTTTTTGTTTTCATTTAATTTTAACGTCATGTCATGACAAAAATAAACTAAAAATTGCTTACACTGTTGCTTGGTGCACAAAATTTACACGAAAGTCCGGTTAACTGTCGCATTGGAGGTGTAACGACAGGTGACGGTCTCTCCTTGATGTTATACAGCTCCGATTCAAGAAGTTTCTTTTGACGATCCTTTTTCTGTGCCAATTCTCGGGTGCGTTGCTCATTTGTGGTCCGAATTGTTGATGATGTGAATAGTGATGGTGCTTTCCTATCATCTGTGAGCCATATATTGGCACGTGCTTGCAGGGCATCAAGCATATTTGAGGGACTAAAAATAAATTTAAATAGAATTCTTTTATTAGTCATTAACTTTTTTAATTAACCTCAAATGTAACCAATGTAATATGGAAATAAAATAAAATATACAAAATGCGAATAGAATTATAAAAAAAATATAAAAATATTGCAATCAATTACACATTCAACTCATTTCTTTTTCTTATTAATTTATTTACTATTTTTCAGTAATGAAATACGATTAAATTTACTTTATTTCCGTATTATTGGCAAGAATTGAGTGAATAAGGTCAATGACAAATCCAGCAAATTATCATGAGTTAATAGATTATTTCGCTTTTTTGCTATACATTTTAATCGAAATTTAGAAATTATTTTTTTTTTACATCAAATCACGTGATTTCAATTATTTTGATGATCCATCTGATAACCCTCCACATTCGAAAAATTTTCATATGTAAATTGACATACATTTCACTTTTGATTTCAAACACTTGTGTGAGTGTGATTAATCATGAGTCTTATGGTGATCAAGAATATTTTAATTGTTTATATTTATAAATTTAAATTGGATTAATTTGAATATAATTATAAAAAAAAATTTATTAATATGAACAAAAGTTATAAAAAATTTAAAAATCAGGTGTCGATGATAACAAATTAAGGAAGGTTAGTGACATGTGAAGGTTATGAAATGAATATGAATTAACATTTTACAAGAAATAGAAGAAGAAGAAGTAGAAACATACAAGTCCATGAACGATACTTGCAAACACAAGTGGATTTTCTTTACACACACTTTGGGTCACTGGCTCTTGCAACGTTTCAATGAATTAGTTGAAGGATTCAGGAGAGCTCCTGTTTGCCGCATCTGTTGATGTCTTATGTTTGTGTATGCGTGTTTCACTAGGTCCCTCGAATCCATCGAATCCAATCGTAAATGTGAGGGTGTAAACGGATTTTATAGCCAAATTTTACATAAGGGGACAAGAAAATTGATGTAAATGAAATTCCGAAAAGTTACCTGTAATGAATTTCTCAGAGCTCTTTCAAGGAAAAAGCTGTTTTTAATAAAATTTTAATCAACTTCAAATCGATTGCGCTGATAAAACAACTTGAATTTTACCCCCTTTCATGAAATCAATATGCGATAATAAAATTTAATGACAAAAACAAAAGCAATGAATTGAAAACAAGTCTTTGTCATGAAACCCAATTCAAAAAAATCTCTGATAATATGATTCACGATTGCAATTTCAATACAAATAAAAGACATAAAATTGCTTTGTGTCCTCTTGAATATTATGTTATTCATAATTTAAGATCTTTTTTCAAAGGACTCGAAGTACACCAAATGCGTTATTTTTGATGATAAGATTCTGGTCGGTAGCTTTTTTGTTAGAGATTAATAACATTCAATAAATATTTTATTATTATAAAAATAGTCAATAAAATTATCTGGTCACCGCTTCTTCATTCATTTTTTTTACATTATGGCACTAATTCTGTATCATATCAGGTGTCATCAAACGTGTGAAAATGCAAAACAATAAGACAATTAAGATCCAATTTTATTGATACAATTATATTGATAAAATTTAATCGATCAGCTACTTTAATACACATCGCAACAACAATTTCAGTTATTTTTATTTTTAATTTTTGATCAAAGATCACAAAATATCTCTTACAATCAGATAAGATCGATTAAAATTAAGATCTTCAATTATTTTCAGGTGATTTATTGATAAAACTGTAATGGACTTTAAAATTTGAACAAAAAATAAAATAATAACTGGTTCTTTCTTGTTAAATTATTTAACAATAAAAGGAGGAATTAAACAAAAACAAAAAAATAGATTAATTTTGACGTAATTATGTCATTGCACGATAAATTTGTGCGATTATTCAGTGTGAATGAAAAAAAAAATCAAGCAGTTAATTTTCAAGTATTTTGTAGCCCTCTCCTTCCCCCTGAAAGAAAATTAAAAAAGTTTTTGGAAAAATAAGGTGTAAAATTTATTAAATGCTCTAATTTATTGCTCAACGTTAAAATTCAAAAAATAAACAATATTCAAAGTCGTATCTAAGACAATTTACAATCTACAACTTAACAGAAATGTGCATTAATATATTGTGGGGTGAAAACTGCCAATTCCGCTATTTAACCTCTTTTTAAGCCAAAAATCATATTTCTGTGGCTCTTAGGTTAAAATGATTTGGAACAAAGTTGCCTGAAATTTCCCAATCTACAACTTCATATTATGGGGCAAAACGGAAAATTCCACTCTTCACATTGAGATAAAGATTGTTGCAAAAACGTACCTGCAACCTTTCTAAGACAAAAAGACCTATAGATTGTTCTGAAATATGTATCTTAATTTCACAGGAGCAAGTCCGCTGAAAGTTTGAATTAGGGTATTCATTTAAAAAAAATAAAATATCCGAAGAACTTTTGGTCCAAAATAACGGCCTCACAAATTTTGAATTTTTATTACCGTTTATGACCGATTGTGGCTTATTATAACTGAAATAGCGGTTAATGGCGAATATTTGAGGCGATGACGAAAAATGGCTGATTTTGACTTAATTTCACTCGTCATCAATGACCTACTATTGATCCTTTCCGATTTTCATATTCAAAATTCGGACAAGCACTCAAATGCGATTATCGAATTCTAAGCGTCTTTCTTCATCTTAATTTATATCAAATTCCTTCAAATTTAATTGAAATAACTTAAAATTTCCATCAAATCAAAAATTGAAATCCTTGACCAAGTCAACAAAGTACAATGTGTGCATCATATAAAATGTACTCATGCTTTCTAAAAACGCGAAAACAAAAAAAACTCTTTCAGTATCACATGTTGTGACTACGTCTTTAACTGAGTGATAGATGAACAAATTGATAACGTAAGAATATAATGCTTGCAATTAATTATACAATTGAATATAAATTAAAAGAGATGCAAATATTCTTGTAAGAAATTCTCAATATGCATTCAGTTCATTGCATTAGACTGGAACCTTTTTTTATGTATTTTTTTTTTATTTTGAAAAATAGATTTTTAAATTAAGACTTAAAATTTTATATTGAAAAGAAATTTAATACATTTATTATGAAATTAAACCTATTTTGTTGAATGCACTCAATCAAGTGACATGTTTCTCTAACTAATTATTATGTTAGAGTCTTGTCTCTTTTCAATGAGTTCAGAACATACGTAGACAAGAGGTAACATATTTATAAAATTCAATTATTTGATTTTAAAATAAAATTTTTGGATTTATATCAAATTACAAAAATGCTTAAAATTCTTTTGAGGGTTCCGGTCAAAGTTGGTCTTTCAGTTTTTTTTTTCTGTTGAATAGGTTTTAAAATAGTTTTCTTCAATTGAATAATTTTGATAATAATTGTTATTACAATGAAATAAATGACATTTATAAATTACTATAAAGGTCGCTACAGATAAAAATCGAAAATTTTATCCTGATCGAACGAAACGACATTTTAAGTTTTTAAGGCAATTTCTTTGAAATAACATTCAAAGCAGGTCTTGCTTGATTCTTAATTCATTATCTTTTTGTAATGGTTCTTGTAACATTTTACAAAGAAATTATCGAATCGGACATTTCTAGTTTTGACCATACCCAAGCTCATGAAATCAATTTGACCGTTAAAAAAGTTTGCCCATGTCAATTTCAAATTCAGTCATTTTAAGTCACCATTTCATTAAAATTTGACTTGACCTTGAAATATTTGATCATGTCTTTTATTAAAGTCATCCAATAATTTAACATCAAAAATAATTGTGATCGAAAACAAATTTTCATACCTGTTTTTATTGTAAACATAGCAAACAATTCCCACAAAAATGCAGACTTCCAATAGAACCAACATTTTAATTGTATTTTTATCAAAGTATGTCTTTAAAAATTAATTGATTAATTTTTTAATGTTATGATTAATCATTAAATCGAATATTCCGTTCCTTATATATATAAATTTTACGATTTTTTTGTGGCTCTGATTGATAACAAAATATAAACAAACATTTCTAACGAATATCACGCCACTTTTTGATCACATTTGCGTTTATTTTAAAAGTTAATTAATTTTTTTTATACTAATTCTTGCTTTAATCATATAAATTGATGTTAATTGTGATGTATGTGTTAATTAAATATTTTTACAAGAATTTTTTTTTAATAAATTTTTCATGTATTTTTTTATTTGAACATATGTTTTGACAATTTTTTTTATCTTCACTGTAACTTTTGATATTCATTCATTCATTCATTTGAATATTTATAAATTAATTTTTTATTTTTTCATTGCAAATTGTAACAAAAGTTTATTTTTAAAATTAATTTTCATTCAAAGCAAGGCCTTGTAACTCTGGTGACTAATTAAACTCAACTGAACCGAAATATTGTCTTGTACTTAGCTTTTGTGTGGTGAAAATTGATTGCGATTACTTATTATTATTATAAAACTGCTGTTTCTTTAATCATCAATCTATAGACTAATAATAAAAAAGTTTTTTTTGTATGAAATGGCAAGTGATAAGAAAATTGATGTGAGCGAGGCGCGATTTGAGTAGTTAACATATATCGCTAATCAAGTTGTAATGAGAATTTTTGTTCTCCTTCAAATATTTCAGTGTGTATAATGAAATAGGTGAGAGAACTATTGTTTCTTATTGTTTTAAGTTGATGTGATAATTTAAGATTTTTATCTATTGATATTTATTTTGCAAATAAAAAAAATAAAAACAGATGGAAAATTTCTTGTAATAGCTTTTAAAAGTCGTCTGGAAATGGAAAGACCCAATGTTATTTCATATTGTATAAATTTCGACAAAGCCCCTTTAATTTGACGTCAAACAGGATCGAGTTCATTCATGAAGATCAAAAGGAACACGCGCAATTAACCTGATTTTGAAAAGAGAGACTCAGATCATAAGAGAGAATTCAATTAATAGCCTGTGTGTGGTTGCCCTGATACACATAGATAACAATTTTACAAAATGTAAATAAAGTTTTTGCTGATATGATAAGGAATTACAAACAGTGAAGTGTAACGTTCCGTATTTAATTCAGTTTGGTTATAAATTTTAGGTCGATTGTTTGTTTTGTCATTAATTTTTTTAATCCAAGTCTTTGTTTATATGATCTGAATAAAAAAATTAAAGCTGATGAGCTTGTTTGAAATACGCCGAGGCTCTAAAAAATGTCACTGACGTGATATGAGATGATTTTTCTAATTACAGGGAAGCAACAAGTTTTTTCTTGACGATGTTGATCGAGGAAATGCCTCAAAATTTGATTTTTTAAGAGAAGAAATTTTTCCATTTAATTCAAGTAGAAATTTACTGACCTCGCATCGAACAATTATAATGTAAAATCATACTGATGAATGTAGAAATAAGATTGTAAAATTTGACCCGGCAAAATTTAGCACGTTGCATCACCAATGTTTACATTCAACGAATCCTAAATTTCTGAAAATGTTTCTCATATCTTAACTTACCTTTGCTTTAATTGATGTCAATTAAATGAAATTGTGCTATAATCGCTCTATTTTTCAATATTGTTTAACCAAAAAAACTAATTAAATAGAAGAGTAAAAACTTTTGTTTTTGTCGTGTTGTTAGAATATTTTTGAAATTTTGACCCAACACGCATACGCGATAAAAAACATTTGAAGATAAAATTTCAATACCAATTCACTTTTATTGGCATTTTAAGTGTTGTGGGTTTAATTGAATGGAAATGTTAACAATTAAAAATGCATTTTCATAGAAAATTAATTTCTTGCCAAATATTTAGTTTCAATAGTATTTTAGATAAAATTGAAAATTTATTTCATTTCATTTTACTTGAAATGTGTTCAATTGATGTGTTAACTTTTACATGCTGGGAAATAAATATAAATATCGAGTATCGAATAATTTTTTTCGAGTATCCACTAAATTTGTTTTGATTTTGGTATTGATCAGAAACTTTGTTAAAATTTAAAACATTTAAGAGAAATATAAGTGAAATCCTTGTAAAAAAATATGGCAAATGAAGTTCTTGTAGATGCACTTCCCTACATCGATCAAGGCTATGACGAACCTGGAGTTAGAGAAGCGGTAAAACTTAATTCAACATAACCTTTATTTAACTTCAATTGAATTTGATTCATTTATTTTTAATTTACAGGCAATTGCCATGGTTGAAGAAGAATGCCGACGATACAGACCAACAAAAAACTATTTGGAACACTTACCACCACTAAATACCGGATCTGCATTTGAAACTGATTTGATGAAAAATGAATTTGAACGTCTGGCAAATCGTCTTCCCTTAGAGCCACTGAGCATGAAAAGATACGAACTTCCACCTCCAGTCAAAATGGGTGAAGTTTCAGCATGGAATGATAGTGTTGAGAATTCAATGGCACAGTTAGAGCATCAAAATGTAACCAATTTCATTTCAATGTAATTAAACATTAATTTTAAATTTCACTTTGATTCCAGATCAGAGCAATTAATCTGAATTTAATGCTGGAATATGGGTGTGAATCATGGAAATCCAGTCTTGAAACATTTACAGCCATACAGGCTAAACACCAAGAGCGATTACAAGCACTAAAAAAGGAAATTCAGGATGTAAATTGGGAACGAAAAGAAAAACAGTTGAAAGCTGGTGAAAAGTTGAAACAATTGGAGGCACAATGGGTACACTTAGTCTCAAAAAATTATGAAATTGAACAGGCGTGTGCTAAATTAGAGGAGGAAATTCACAGGAAGAAACCCAAAAAAGATGATGAAACGACAGAACCAACAGAAGATGCTCAGTTACCTGAAGAAGATGCGCATATGAAGGACGTTGAAGAGGAAGAGAGGGAAAATGAACGAGAAGAAGAAGAAGGAAATGCAGATATAGAAAGACAGGAGTAAAATTTAATATTATGTGACTTTTTCTATCGTAAAATATTATCTTAAAACACAAAATCAACTCTTTTTCATTCTCATACGATAATATCTTTATTTTTTTCATTTTTCAACTTCAATATAACTCTAAAATAGGTACTGAGTACACATGATATGTTTTTTGTTTAATATAATTTTGCATTTTTATAGTTGTATAACTTAATAAACCAACTTTTTAACATAATTTTTGAATATATTTTCCACATCCATATAATTTTCTAGATTTTAGAATTAAAATATTAAACATTTTAACAATTATTATAATTTTCTAAAACTTTTCAACTCAAATATAGATAGATTGTATATATTTTTCAACGATAATAATGCATTTAATACTTTTAAAGGTAAATTAAACTTTTCATTAAATAGAATTTATACTAAAATTCAACAACTTTGGTTTAAGTCCAAATTAATTATTTTTGACCTGACTGAAGTTTCAAACGACTTTACCGATCGACCATGTTTTTTTAGTCTCTGCTTCCTCCTCAAAACATCAAGGGGTCATCGTCGGCTTAATCATGGTTTAACAGACAGACAAAGTCGTTGCAAACTTCAGTCTAATTTTCTTTGTTCGTTATATAATGATATGTATCTTTGATATGGTTGTTTTACTTCCATTAGCTTATTTCTATCACAATAATTTTCTAACATTCAACAGAAATTTATATATATTTTTTAATATTATCATTAAAATAGAGCCTGTTTAATGTTGTATATAAGTGTTTTTTTTTTCTTTAAAATAAACATATCTTACATTTTGCAGTGATTTTGTGTGTAATTATCGAGTAAAATTATTGATATGTGTATTGTTTCATCTTTAAATGGCCATTTTCTTATTACTATTCATATTATTTGCTTTTTTCAACTACTTTTACTACATTAAATCCTATGGAATTGACATTTAGATTAAAATTCTGTTACCAGTTTTCATTTTTTAATTTGTTAGAAGATCTTTCATCATGTCAAGTGACTCTTGGAGGGCTTTTGCATAACGAGATGAACTCGTATTGTCCGCTGAATAAAATGAGGAAATGCAAAATATAATTTCATTTGTATGAATGTTGTATGAACATCCATAACCTTTTGGAGTAACGGGACCATATCCCATAAAGCTGTTAGTCGAGCATGCAACCTAAAATTATGGAGAATTTTAATTTTTTGAATTGAATTTTAAATTGAATTACCGTTAAATTGATACTCACAAGTGCAATTTGCTTTTCATATAGTGCTCGAGGTGCTAAAAATGTGCTTCAATTTTTATTATTTGTGCAAATTTTAGGGTGACAAAAGTTTTGTGCTATAAACACTTAGATTGTGCAGGTTTATGTGCTAAGGTGATGATTAAAATAAAAAAATGAAAAATTTCTACCTGACTCGTTGAAAGGAGAAAACAATTCGAGATTTTGTAACTTTCATCAGTGAACAATTCATGCAAGTGACCTTGAACTTCTCTAGATGCCTCTCTCCATCCCAATAAGTGGATATCAATTCCACGTCCCATAATGTTTTTGATCATGATTTCAGTTTGACGAGCAGCAGCACACCGGAACAATTCTCGGACACGATCTTTCTGTACGATGCAAAGAAAGTCATATTCAAACATTTAAATTATTTTTAAAAACAGATGCTTACACTATATATCGTGAAATGAACTCTCTTCGTTTCTCGCAACATGTCATCTTCAGCGTCACTCTCCATAGGAACATTAGGAGCCTCATCCTGATTAATGGCTTTTGCCCATTCAAGGGCTTCAGTTGATGCAGATCGAATACAATCGACTCTGCCTAATAGGAATCGACGAGTTGATGCACTTTCATAAGTGCTTACCAAGAATCCGTACAGTCTTTAAAGGAAATAGTTTTTTAAAATATGAATTTTTACGAACTTTGATTCACATACTTGAAATACGCTAACTGTAATGCCAATTGGACAAATACATCTGGTGATGTTTGACAGGACTTGATGAAATTCTTTCCATAACCCTTGTAGCGATACACATAAAAGTCCAGATCTTCAATTGACCTATGAAATTTAAATTTATTACAATGTCATATTTTTCCATAATTTTTTTTCATACTTATCAATGGTGATCGAAGCTGATGCAATTTTCCTCTTAATATCAGCATCAATTTTCCACTCGAGTCGTTCAGGTGCTGGTAAATGATCTTGTGGTCCACCCTCTTCAACTGGCCCCATTGCATCAATTTTCTTCAAAATATTTTCAAGCAACTGAACTGGTCCAAGTCCTTCAGATGGTGAATGCTCATAACATAATCCCCATGTTCCATCGTTACAAATAACGACTAGAAACAAAAAAATATTGATTAAATTTAAATTAAAAATTGAATTGAATTCGTGACATACTTTCAATTGTTTTATCAAACCAACGATTTGCTGTATTGACTTGACTTCCACCTCCATGAATCATTTCATGTGCCATATTTGTTTCATCTCGACCACCAGCATAGTGTTGACTGCTTGGTGATCCATGAAAACCACGACAATTGAATGTCAATGGAAGTGACTCATCGAAACACAATACAATTAGTGCTTTTTCAATTAATTCAATGTTTAACTGGTTTTGTTCACCTATGAAAATTTAAAATTAAATCATAAAAATTGAATTACACTTCAGAATGTTTCGAAACAAACCGAGTGATAAAAGGGCATTGCGATCCTTCGCCCATACTTGTCTCGATTGAGTCGTCAATATGCCAATCATTGGAGGTGCACCAGGTTCACCTGGTTGTGGTAATAATGGAGCATCATTCAAAATGTATAAAAGTTGGGAATTTATCTCGTCTTCCGATAAACGTCCACGATCAGAAGCTTTTACAGGTAAACAGTACATCTAAGAAAAAATTATCACAATTATGAAAAATATAAGAAATTTTTAAGACCATGGTACCTGGTTTCTGTACATAACAATTATGTGTTCATCATCTCCAGGAGCGTGAATATCAGGAAGGTGCTGAGTATCGCGAGGAATTCCTGGTTGTCTGCATGAACCCAAAAGACGATAAAATTGGGCCATACACATTGGTTGACCTTTTTCACGTGAAGCACATCTCTCAATTGGTAATTTTCCACTAATTTTTAATAAAAAAAAATTGATCCTCATGACGTGAATTCTAATTCAAGATCTTACCTATCCAAAAGCTCTTTATGCTCCACTATCGCATCCACAACACGGGCAGCAAATCTCGATAAATCATAAACCTAAAATAAAACATAAAAATTAATTAAATTAATTGATTTTTTTCATTTGATAAATGACTTGCCGTTGTAAATCTTCTAGGTGGTAAGACCATGCCAGGATTAGAATTGATCGGCAATGGTAATGGATTATCCATGTACATATCGTTCAACCAGTAAGTGTAAGCCTAAAACATAAAAAAAACGAAAAATTAAATAGGATTAGTCATAAAATTTATCAACGGTGATGTTTTAATATCAATCAAATTTGTGTTTCTGTATGCGTGTAGGCAGATTTCTGACTTTTAAAAGTAATTAATCAAAATAATTTTTTCATAAAAATAAAAGTCAAACACGAAGATAATAATAAATAAAGATAATTGATAATGAAAACTTAAAATTTCTTACGAAAACACATTTGATGACGTATCACGTGTCGATAAATCATGTGTTATAAAGTCAAAATATCTTTGAAAACTATGAAAAGAAGATAATTTTTTATCATTTTAAGGAAATAATTGTAATTGATACTAAAAAAAATTACAACCTTCATAGTTGGTTCAGGTACGGTTTTACCAAATGTCACATATTTTTGTTATCAAGAGGAATTAAGTTGGATTGATGAGTTTGATTAAATTTATATTTGGTCAGATAAAAGACCTTCGTTCGTGATTTTGCAGTTTAGTTTGCTTTTGAACTTGAAAATAGCTAAAGCTTAAATTAAAAGAAATAAAAAATATTTTTTTAAACAAAGATGCAATTAATTTTGATATTGGCTGTTGCATTCGTAGCGTCCGTAAATGCTCGTGCAACTGGTATTAAAAGACAGAATTTATCCGAAAGACTAGAATTTTATGCAGTAGGACCACCATTTTGTACTCAAGGAAATTTTGGATGTCTTTTACCAGATTATGACAATCCAAATGGATTTTATGAATGTGTTGGAGGTTATTATGGAGTGAGACAGAGTTGTGTTACTGGATTATACTTTGATTTCTATAAACAAAGGTGTGAATATCCAAATTTGTGGACACCTCCACCAAATCCACCAGCACTTTGCTCAATGTTGGGATCAACGACATCGGGACCAACAACTACTAGCACAACAACCGCTCAAACCACTACGGTTCCACAAACAACTACAACGACTACTCAAACAACTACTACCACTCCTCAAACAACTACTACAACTCCACAAACAACTACAACCACCCCTGCACCAACAACAACCATTCCAAATTCACCAGAAACTCCTCCTGGAACACCAATTTCTTCTACTCCTGAAACGCCACCACCATCAACTGAACCAACAACAACAACGACACCTGAAACCTCATCACCACCTACCGAGAATCCAAGTTCTCCTGAAAGTCCACCAACAACAAGCGATGCACCAATCACAACGACATCATCTTCAATTGTAACATCACCTGAAACTCCTCCAGTTACAAGTGAAAGTTCAACTTCAGATAATCCTTCAACAAGTGAGACTTCAACAGCGACAAGTGAGGAATCAAGCACACAATCATCAACTGCAGAATCCACATCAGAAGGAACAACTGAAGAATCCACATCAGAAGCAACAACTGAAGAATCCACATCAGAAGCAACAACTGAAGAATCCACATCAGAAGCAACAACTCAAGTGTCTACCACTGAAGAGCCTTCAACTACAGAAAGCTCAACGGAAACTACTTCAACTACTGATTCTTCTACTCCTGAGATTCCAACGGTGAGAAAAAAATTAATAAATAAATTAAAACTTTATTAAATATTTATTTTGTATAATTTCCAGGCCCCAACAGTGCCTCCAACAGTAAGTTATCTTATCAGAGATTTTCAAGGTTAAATTGATTCTCATTCAATAATTTTTTTATTTCTTTTCATTTCAGGCACCAACTGCAGGACCTATATCTTTTATAATATAAATATGAAGAAAACAAACTTGATCTTAAATTATTCATTTAAAGCAAAATAAAAATAAAATAATAATGAATTTATCAAAAATTTCGCAATTCTTATCAAATTCTTTACATTTTGGCAATTCTTATCAATTGTTTCTGATTACAGTAGGTTTGATTTTTATTTTTTGCTTGAATTCAAAATTCTCTTTAATTTTTCCATTTATGATATCGAAAAATCTGAAGATTTCCTTCAAGTGATTGACTCATTATTTTTAGATCCTCAAATATCATTTTGTACACAAAATTTAAACCATGATAATAATCTGTTCCGTGCGTTCCATTGCAAACTTTAAAATCACTTTTTTAACGTCATCATGATAAATTTTACAACCAATACACATGCTACGTATAATAATTACATCAACATAAAAATGCTATCATTTTGTCATCTTTTTAAACGTTATCACAAGTCGAATTGATCACTTTGTTCTATTTGTTAATTGTTGTACTAGCGGAATGGCTTCTTAATTAGTATCTTATCTATATAGTTTTCATACTGGTAAAATTCTTCTTGAACAGATAAAAGGACCTTGGTTGGTGTCTCTAAAGTTTAGTTTGCTTTCTGAACTTGAATATCGCACTAAAGTGAAAAAAATATTTAAAAATCGATAAGAATTTTTTTCAAATTTTGGTGAAATGAAAACATTCTTCATTATATTTGCCACATATGTGGCGTCTTTGAATGCTTATCCGACTGGAATAATAGGACAAGATTTATCAAAACCACCTGTTTATGATTCGAAAGAAGCACCCATTTGTACTCCTGAGAATTATGGATGTCTTTTACCGGATTATGGGGATAATTGCATTTTTTATCAATGTACTGGTGGTTGTGAAGTTGGAGTCATGCAACAATGTGTAAATGGATTATATTTTGATTTCTATAAACAAAGATGTGAATATCCACATTTATGGACACCTCCCCCAAATCCTGCAACGTGTTCAATGTTGGGATCAACAACAACAGATGACCCGACTACAGTCACAAGAACAACTCCTGAACCACCATTTGAATCAACAACAACCACTACCCAAGTGACTACAACAACCACAACTACTCCAACAACAACCACAACTACTACTCCAACAACGACCACAACTACTCCAACAACAACTACAACTACTACTCCAACAACAACCACTACGACTCCAACAACAACGACCACTTCAACAACAACAACAACTACTTCGACAACAACTGAAAAACCAAGTTCTATAGAAAATCCAGAAACTCCTCCAACAACTACTGTAGCATCAACGACATCAAGTGCACTTCCTTCTTCTCCTGAAACTCCTCCAGCAACGAGCGAAGCAACATCAACTCCTGAAAGTTCAACGACTTCAAGTCCACTTCCTTCTACTCCTGAAACTCCTCCAGCGACCAGTGAAGCAACATCAACTCCTGAAAGTTCGACAACTTCAAGTCCACTTCCTTCTACTCCTGAAACTCCTCCATTCACCAGCGAAGCAACAACCACTGAAGGGCCTTCCACACCTGAAACTCCTCCAGCAACTAGTTCAACGACAGAATCTTCAACCACAGATTCTTCAAGCACTGAACCTTCAAGCACTGACTCTTCAAGCACTGAACCTTCAAGCACTGAGCCTTCAACCACTGACTCTTCAAGCACTGACTCTTCAAGTACTGACTCTTCAACCACTGACTCTTCAAGCACTGACTCTTCAAGCACTGAGCCTTCAACCACTGAGGATACAACTACTGAGTCTTCAACGACAGATACTACAAGTCCTTTGATTCCAACAGTAAGTATAAGTTGAATTTAAAATATTTTTGTGAATTTTTAATCTTATTTTAATTCTTTTTCAGGCTCCAACGGTACCTCCAACTGTAAGTCATTAATTAATTCTAATCATTTAATTTTGATAAAAATTTATTTTGAAATTTTTAATTTTTTTCTATTATAGGCTCCAACTGTTGGCCCCACTGTGAAATATGGAAATGAATAGAATTGAATATTGCACATAAATCATAATAAATTAAAAAAAATAAAATAAAATAAAAATATTTAATTTTACACGAATAAGTAAATTTTGCATAATTTTTATTGTATCATACCCAATTATCTTCGGCTTCACGTTTATCTTCCAAATACTGTTGCAATTGTGGTCCCAAACCAGCAGCAAAGTTCTTCGTTATTGCCTTTGTTCGCTCATACTGGTGCTTTGTTGTAATTGGCTCCAATATTCGCAAATATTCTGTCAGAGTTTCCTCCATATCAGGAACTGGCAACTTTGGTAGATTCTGAAAATTAAAATGAAAAAATTTAATAGAATAACTTTGATCAATATCAAGTAAGATAAATTTCATTTATAAACGAGATTATTTTATTTATTAAATGCACTATCATCGATGTAAAAAGGATTTCCGTTATTGAACTTTTCAATCCACTTTATTTTACTTGATACAGACAATAAATTTTTTTTAATGAAATTTATTTTTCTTTTTCTTTTTAAAGAAAAAATCTTTCATAAGAGATAAAAAGTGAAATAAACTTCTATTGAAACAAAGACAAAGATAAATTTTTAATTCAGGAAAGTAACAAAGCAGAAAGTTCGAGTGTCTCTTCAGTGTCTCATTCTATCAAAAGAAAAAAAACTTTTCAATGGAAACTTTAATTTTAACTTTAAATTAATCATCAAGGGATGCTATAAAGAAATTTTCCCAACTTTATTTTTTTTCGTTGAAGATTTAAAATATTTTCAAAAAAATAATGTGAAATTCAAAAAATTGAAATTATGTTGAAACACATACACTTAAGGGTAGTGACACATTTTTAATTGTAATGTGCTGAGTTAGTTTGTATGCTAGTTTGTAAATGTATAAAAAATAGTTAAACCACAAAGCATGTCTTGATATACAAATAAATATACAAAGATAAGATTTTTTGATTCAATTTGAATAGAGACTTACTTTGATCATCGTTTTCATCGCACAAAGAAAAATTATTTAAATGGAAAATAAACGTCTTATTGAATCCTTAGTTAAATCAAAACTATATTTTTTTTTAAAGTGATACCATCGATCGATTAATTTCCCATGATTAAAAACGATTTATATTTTTATTTGTACTTTTCTGTAACTGAAAATAATTAATCACATTCAGGTTAATTACATTTAATTTTCTTCAGTGAATTTTTTATAAATATAAAGATAGTGAGCTATAGTCCAATTAATATCCGAATAACATGTGATTGAATTCACAACGGACATTGAGTAAGTTCTTTCCTTTTGTCCACCTTCATATGATTGATCTATGTCAATTCCATATTTTTCTAACTCCGATTTAATTTCTTGGACTTTGGTGCATCTCAATTGATTATTATTCAATGAAATTGTCTTCAAATTTCTCAGTTTATTTAACGATTTTTTTAAATTGAAATCAAACAAATCATTTGAATCCAATTTGACTAACTCCAAACTCAGACATGTCCATATCAAACTTTCTGGGAACATTTTCAGCATATTACTTGACAAAATTAATTCCTTAAGGTTTTCCAATTCAGAGAATGTTTCACTATTAAGATTTTCAATCAAATTACATGACAAATCGATTTTTACTAGTTTTTCATTGCGATTAAAGACATCTTGAGGTAGAATTTTAATTTTATTGCTTCTCAGAATAATAACTTCAAGATTTTGACATTTTTGAAATGCGTCTGATGTGATTTCCTTGATATTTGAACTGGACACGTCAATTTCTTTTGTGTCATTGCCAGTTGAGGTTTCATACGAGATTTCACAAATACTGGATCCAAGTTTCGGAATCGATGATCTTTCAAAATAAACTTTTTCTGGATGATGCGATAGAATAAACTCATAGTGTGTCTCATTTGTAATGACATTGTAAAAGGTACATTTATTTGGAAAAAGTATGGTGCTGATGCACATTCTTGTGTGTGGGTAAAGATTTGAATTTGCAGATCCAAGATACAAAACAATTACAATTAAAAATTTGAATTTAATTTCAATTGAATTTTGCATCTCACTTTACTTTAATTTTTTTTTTGAACTGTGGTTATTCGAAAAAAGATTGATTTGAACTGAGACTAAAAAAAAATACATTTAAGGCCCTTATCAAAATTTAAAAACAAAAAATTAAATATTACACATTAAGAAGATGATAAGACTGAAATTAAATCTTTTTAATATTAAGTTTTTTTTGGATTTATTTCAATTCATCTTTTATAAAATCAAAAGGTCATTTATTAAAGTTTCCATGAAAATTAATTAATGATTGGTATTCACTTACAAGTAATATTAGTTGTAAAAAATACATATAAATGTAAGTAAAACATGTTGTTTTTGACACGAAATAATAATTGATCACTTTGATGGTCTTGTAAAAATGATAATAGATAGACAATAAATCAATATAAATTGGACAGAGACAACAAATTCAAAAGACAATTAATAATTATTATTGAAAATTCTAGTCGTTTAGAGAAAAATAGAAAAAAAATATCAAAATTGAATCGGACATGGATTTTATGGATCAAATTTTCTTTCTCTGTTTTATTTCCTTTTTTAGCGATTTAACTGTCAATTTGAATAGAAAAAACGAATATTGTGGGCACTTATTCTGTCCGCCTATTTGTATCACGTTGTCTAAATCTTAGCAAGTCTAGTCAAGTCACCGTGTACCTTTTTCTGTAGCATATTTTCCGTCGACTTGGAAGATTTCCTGTCATTACATGTTATATTTTGGCAAAAAAGTGATAAATGGGAAAGCGCTTGTGCATATAGTTACAAATCGCCTTTTTTATTTTTCATTGTCTGTGATTTTTATGTTCACGTTAGCTAGACTTTTTTAAAAATGATAAAAAAACGAAAATCCGAGTCAAATAATTGAATTTATGTTCCATTTCATTCTAAGAATATCCGCCTTTTCTATGTCTCGTCTAGAAAATAATTCATTTATTTTTTCATTTTATCACAATTTCTGATAAAAAAAAACCTTACTCTACAATCAAATATGATTCAAAGGTAAATTCTCACTTTTTTTGATACTCGTGTGAAATATTTCACATTTTACTTTACCCCAAAAAAAATGTTACATTAAAAATTATTTTCTTTTTCATCATAATACTTGATGCAGTTCATAATGAAACAGAAAATTTTTCGATTAAAATTCCCCCTTCGCTTAACATAAAACGAGAATAATTTAATCCTCTTTTCCTTGACACTTTAATGTCATGCTGTATAAAATTCACTGTTGTTATTATATTTTGATACTTTAATTTTGTTTTCCAATAAAAATTTATTTTTTTTTTCAAGGATTGTTACGGTAGAGTAAGAGAATTTTACTGTATATACATGGATTTCATTCCCAGGAGACTCAAAACAAGATGAATAACTTGAATCGTGAAATTACAATCAGCGTTTTTTATTTATTTGTTCATTTATATTTTGGAATAAGATTTTGAGTACGTTTCTTTGTGAGATATTGATTTTCTTTTAAAATATTTTCCTAAAGTTATGCAATCCATTTAATATGTTTCAATTTTATTCATCGAAAAATCCTTTAAAGTTTTGAATTTTGATGAGATTTTATTGAAAAATCATAAAAAGTTACAAGAAATTAACGAAACTCGAAAATTGTTCTCATTTATGAATTCAAAATGTAATTCATTGCATACTTTTGGGCGTTAATATATAAAATTCATATTATATCTCACATTTTAATACCAAAATTATTTGATTTATTTTTTTAATTCATCTCATTTTTGTTCCATACATTCATTGTGTATTAAAAAACTTGTATTCTTAGTACAATAAAAACTTTCAAAACTGAAGCCAATCTTTATCAATTTAAATTGAAAACAAACTTTATCTGTTTAAGAAAATTTATATAAAAATACTCTACCTCTGGGAATCCAAAGTCATCAGTAGCCCCTGACTGGGACAACCATTTTTTCGCATTATTTAACAGAGAATTTTTCCATCCTGAAAATAAATTTATATATAAAATGATGTTAAATTAATCGTAAATTTGAAAATTTTGTGTGTCTTCATCTCATTTTCCAAGAAAAATTTCATTAAATTAGTTCATCCATAATTTTTTTTTAACTAAAACTTTTCTGTAAAGAAAAACAATCAAGTTTTTTTTTGTAACCTCAGCATAAATTTAATGGTACAAAACATGTTTCCTGGTTATAAAATGCGGTAAAAAATTTAATTTGACAAGAGAAGTTTTACCACCATTTGTCCATTTTTTTGTTGGTTTCAGCAAAATGTGTAATTTTTCATCTACTCTGTTCAAGAGAACAATACATTGAGAACTGTAAACAAGAACCGTACTTGAAATGGGATAAGGAAATGTTATTTTTGTGATGTTGACCATAATCGTGACTAAATTTTTCAAGTGAAATTCGTGTAACCTTATGTCGAAAGGACTTTTTCTAGTCTTATAAGTTTCTAGACTTAGCACCAATTTGAATGTGTGTAAGGATCGTGTGTAACATACATTGCTCCTGGCTGATTCATTGTTTTTTTTTTAAATAAACATTTTCCTGGGCACTACATAAATTTTCAATATAATTTCTTAGGAACTGATATACAATCTTGGTTTTTTTCACTTGAACATTTTTTGGTCATGAAACATCAAAATATATGTTTATCGGAAGCCATTCAAGTGAAATACATACATACTTCTTTTGTGATCAGGGACAGTTTTCTTACAACTTACGAACGGAACTCAAGCAAATTAACGTTGTTAACATGTATGACATGTATTTGCTTTTATATCACATTATTTTACAAGAAGTTGATCATTATCTATCAAACTAATAGAATTAATTTTTTATAAAATGATAAAGTTAAGACTTGATATGACGTATGTTGATAAGTGATGATCACAAAACTTTTATATGTTTGAGAACATCCAGAAAATTCACTTAAAAGTCAAAAAATCATATAAAATTGCACCAGTTGCACATTCGATTACTAATATTTTTCTTTGTAATTTTATAATTCTACACTAAAATTAATGACATGTCAGAAATTCACAATAAATTCAACCCAAAATGCAATCAATAAAAGAATAAATACTCGGATGTCAACCGTGTGTGTTATCAAAAAATTGTTTACTTGTCATTTGATAAACATTACTTTTAAAATTGAATTAAATACAATTTCGATAAAAAATTAATAAATAAGCAAACAAAATAATTTATTTGAATCAGTCGTCATTCTGCATTCCATCTATTCATACAAAAGCACCTTCCATACTTCAAAATTTCTTGAAAATGAAAATTTTTCAAACCGTTTTCACAATTTTGGCTAGTATCGTTTTGATATTGGCTGGAATTGAAGCAGCAAGTTTGCGAGAAGAAACGGTGAATTGATTAAAGTAAAACCAAAAATTGAAATAAATGTTTAAAAATAAATTTGATTTTAGATACCAACGGCACCAACTGTACCACCAACAGCTCCAACGGCTCCGACTGTAAAATAAATGACACCATATAAAGTAAAATCATGTGTAAAGGAATAAAAGAGGTCATTCATGTCAAATAAACTTTTAACATCAGAAGTAAAATGAAATTGTAACAAAAAATGTTAAGGACATGCTTTTTATTTTAGTTTTTTAAATGTCGTTCTGCTTAAATTTAAAATTTTCAATTTAAAATAGAAATCAAATGTGTCAAAAGTTGTGTAAAGAACTTGTCACGTATTAACTTTAAAAAATTTTATATTAAATTTAATCACATATTACATACAAACATAATGATAATAATTGGGGAATAAATATAAATTAAGATAGAAAAAAAAAGTTATTTTGTTCAGTTGTTTTAAATTGAGTTGTAAAAAATGTAGGCATATCAGATTAAAATCTTCCTTAAAAGAAATTTTATTTTGAAAGTTTTTATCTGATATTTGTTGCTGTTACATTTTTTATCAACATTTTTCGATTTATTATTTAATTTTTTATACTTGATTTTTGATTGATTATGATTTTTGATAATTTAATGATGGTTCTCATCCAAAATTCTGACGCAGAGGAAGTGTCATCGGATATGAAAATAAATAATGATAAAAATTCCATATGAGTTTCAATAGGTGAAGTACACCAAAGATATATTGCTATTTTTATCAAGTCACGTATCACAGTTTGAGTTCATTTAATATACTTAACCCATTAACTCATTAACCGCCGCTCCTAAAATATTGAGTTTTGAACAAAAAGTTCTTCTACGATTTATTCTTGAGGTTGAAATGTAGACTTTTCATTTCGGTGAAAATTTTAGGTTTCATATAAAAATTTTACAGGAGAGCCAAAACAAAATACGTATAAGTCCTACACAAATACAAACAGAAACATTGTACGAGAGAGAAAAAAATGCGACTTTTCTTAAAAGTTTAGTTCATTATTTTTTAGTTTAAGGTTGAAATTCAAAAATGATTCAACCGTTTGCTATAAAATATCTTAAATTAAGATTTTAAAAAAAGATTGACAAAGAAATTTTTTGATTTGAACGAGAAAAGTGACTTCAAAGTAGTGTTGCGTAAACGCAACGGTCGCGGTTAATGAGTTAATAGCCAATCGTGTTTTCGTAAAGTTATCATGGAACTTTAAAACGACTTAAGATTAATTGGAGAAACATTTTTTACTTGATCTCCACCTTCCGACTTTCTGAAGGCTTAGCAAGGACATTTGTTCAACAAAAAAATGAAAAGATTCATAAAAAATCCTTTTTACAAAAAATGCACTAACTCACGAAGTTATTGACATGAACAGGTTAAGGAGTTACTTTTGGGCGGGATGGGCGTCCATATCAACAAAAGTCTAATTCACCAACTATCATAATTTATTAAGACAAATAAAAAAATTAGGAGGATTGAGCCTCGCTACCTCTAGTAAATCCGTCGCTGGCAAATTTGAGTTATAAAAAGTATAAAATTTAAAAATTTATTCAATTTTTCGTCCTTCAAAAATCCTTGATAACCCTTCAGATGATTAGAGGAGCTTGGATTGGTGAAAAACTTCCTCACTTAGGCTTTTACGAAACTTTTTATTGGCCCTTTTGTACCTTCCAATCAAAATTTAATATCGGATCCGCGTATCGTGAGTTTCGAAACCATTTGAGAGAATAAATAGAAAAAGATTTTTTAACCCTTTCCTTCCTGGAGAAAAGTCATGGCTTTAATTTCACTTTTTTGCATATTTTTTTTATTCAAAGGGATTTTCTGTAGATATATTGGGTCTTAGACTCTTAGTTTAAAAAAAAACTGGATCAAACGATGTTATGAAAGTTTTATCGAAAAACCTAACTCTGATAATTCAAAATATTTTTTTTGATAAAATGTGTGCTTTTAGAATTTGATTGAATCCATTTAAGATTTCAGACCAATCGAATTTTAACTTACTTTAATTTTTTTTAAATTCAAAGTTTGCCTTTAATAGCTCTAATTCAATCACATTTCAAACTTCATTTCATTTCATATAAAACCATATTGACAAAAATCATCAAATAAATATTATTGCGTTGATTTCCATAGATCTTCCGAAACGAATCACACAAATGACATAACAAATGTTGCTTACTGGTATATATTTATTGCCTTGTTATAATAATGATGATAATAATCATCAACCCTCCAGTCTTTATGTTTTCCGTTTATTGTAAAATGTATTTTTGAAAATAAATACAATCATGGAAACAATAAATTACGAGAACAATGACATCAAGTGGGTATTGAAAAATAAAATAAAAAAAAAATAAAATCGAAGGGTACACACATTTTCATTTTCAATCTAAATATTCATAGAATATTGTTTTGTATTTTATTTTAGACATTATATTCAAAATAACATGGAAAATAAACTGAATCTAGTTATCCGCATAAAAAATGGTTTAGATGAGGATTTTCCTTGTTTCTTTTCATATTATGTGTCTAAATTTCTATACATTGCTCTTTTTTTTATGGAAGTATGGCATTATAAAGAGATGTATAAAAAAAAAAACATTAGATGAAGTGTGTGATGAATTTTAATAAGTTTATTAGCAAGGGATATTCCATGGATATAAAAATTGTATCATGCTTATTTTACTTTAAAATTTTTAAATGTGCACAGTTTAAATGATCTATCTAGTCAAATAAAAAAAATAAAAATCTCCTTCAATGTTATGCTCAATTTATTTAAATAAGCTTCGATTATGTAAGGATTTGAAATAACATTATTGGAAATGTGAAAATAATCTTCATTGGATTACTTTTAATTGACCGCTTATTAATGATACTGCTTCGGTTTAAATTGTTTCCTCCTTTAATGCTTGATACATTACCTCTCTCTCTCTCTCTCTCGTTCTCTATCTTTACTTTAAAAGGATTACAATTTTTTTTTTAGATATCCCAAGCAAAATTTAGTTACAATACATGAATAAAAGAAAAACACATTAACATTTAACAATTAAATTTTTAATGTTTCTTTCACTTGTTTTTTTTCATTTCAAAGTTTTTTATGTTTTATATATGTTTTTTTTTTTAATTAAATTAATTATAAGTTTTTAATTTAATTTTATAATTTTCCATTATTTTTTGTTGTTGTTGTATATTTTTATGTTCATTAAACTTTTACTAATGTTATAATTATAATGTATATATAATATTTATGTATGTTGTATAATAATATAATTTTAATATCATATATAGTGTATTTGATATATTTTATAATTAATTGATTCATCGCAATATATATATACTAGACAATGACATCCATTTTAAAAGTCTATTTATTTTTAAAGTCATTCTTTATTATTGATATGTTTAAATTTTTTTCATCAGTTTCTTAAATTTTTATTCGTTATGTGTTTTGGTATTTTTTTGTTATTAAATTGATATGTATTTGATGTTTATTTTAATTATAATTTTATTAATAAAATTAAGTTAAATTGATTAAATTTAAATGAATTTTTTGAAACGTAATTTAATTTTAAATTTATTTTTTGTTTATTATTATAAATATAATTAATACTGAAAATTAATGTTATAAGTAACATAATTCCAAAGGTTTTTAAAGGTAAATTTCATCGACAATTGATATTTCTTTCATTAAAATGCTTATTTATTTCATCATATTAAGGATTGCGTTTATGTTTAAATATTAAGCTTTTATATTGTTTTGTTTTGTTATTTTATTTTATCTATTTTGTTTAAGTGTATATTTTAATAATGCATTTTAAATAACGGTTTATGTTTAATTTTGAATACAATTTATTGGTACTTTATTTTTATCATAATAATTATTATTTTATAGAATTTTCTTATATTTTACTGTTATATGTAAGTTTCTGTTTTGTAAGTTATACATTTTTATATAATTATAATCATAATGATAAAATGTATACGATGATTTTTTTTGAAATTTTTATATTTTGCTAATTTTCATTCTTATTATTCATCACATTATATAGACATGTTAAAGAACAACCAACTATAATCAAAAAGCTAAGATTGAATATGATAAGATAAAATTTGACTAATTGATGAAATGTTTCCATCATAAAGCTTCGATAAAAATGAAATGATAGGTATTTTTTTTATTTTTAAAGGTATAGATAGATAGGTATGATTTAGATTTAATTTTTATCATATCACATTGCGAAAGAGAAAATAAATTGAATTGATTTAATTTATTTATTTTTTTAAAATAATGGACAGTTATAACATCGTTTGTTATTTATTAGAAGATGAGAGCTATATCTATTTTTAATTTCTTTTGTAATCATACATTTTTCTTTGTACAGTGGGTTCGATTTTTAAAATTATTTTTCATGTTCGATTCAATTTTTAATTAACATCTCTGATATCATTTGATCATAAGGTAAGCTTAGATCAAGTTTTAAAAGAACACCACCACAGTCTCATTTCGTGGTCTCCATTCGACCATAATCGGAATTGCATTACGATCGAATGATATTAGGAAAGTAAATTAAAAATTGAATTCTGACTACGTCTGAGTTCAAAATTAAGTCGTCTTAAAATTAAATTTTGTCAAATTTGAGTTATTTCTTTCTCGGTAACATTCTTACAACTCAAAATCGGAAATTCTACGTCTAAAATTTTAAATTGAAGCCACTGTACATGAAACTTTTTGTCATATAACTTTAAAAATAATATTAAAATTAATAATATCTTACCATTTATTGAATAATACTTTAAGAATTTTAATTATTATTTTAATATTTTAATTTTTACTTGTATATAGACATTGACATTTTATAATCGACTTTCAATAATTGATTAAAATTTGTCGTTATTACTCTAATTATACATTTTATTGGATATTCTTACTATACTAATTATTACACATTGCCGGCATTTGTCTCTAGTATTATTTTGTAATGAAATATTTACAATTATTATCAAGTAAATTGATAATTTATTACAAAATACATAACAACTGAATGGAAATTAGAATTATTATCAAGAAATTAATTAATATAATGTTTAAATTAAAACTTTCATTCACTTTAAATGATATGCTAGATTAAAGGGATTTTATATTAAAAATTCTACCTAAAATTTTCTTCAAATTACTAAATTTTCTATTTTTTTTTTGTTTACTACATTTTACTACTAGTCTTTGATGTGTATTTCATTAATAGCATGAACTTGTAGCTACTTGATTATATTTAGTATTGCTTTTGTTCGTAAACCATGTTAATTTTGGTATTAATTTCATTAGTATTTTGTTTTAATTTAAAAATAAAAAGTTAAAAAATTTAATTTTAACGAAAACAAAGTAAGAAAAACCAAATTAATTACTAACACTGTAATTAGGTAACGTTCCGCAAGCACTCGGCAGTGCTATAAGCAAATTGAACGTGTGACCCCAATGCTTAGATTTTACAATTGGCTTGAAATCTAATCGCGTAAGCGCTCTTCAAAGACCAAGCATGAGTCCAGGGAGCGTTTCATTTTACAGTGTATTTTTTTATCATGATGCAAAATTTAATGTAATTTAAAGTAAAAAACTTTTAATGATTTAATTTTCTACAATAATTATAATTTGATATATAACTACATTTTAACTCATCTTTTTCTTTGTTTCCTATTAATTGCAGTATAGTATTTATTATGTTTAATATTATTATAATTTATATGTACAATAAATATTCGTACCATTTTTTCATTGACTTCAAATTTCTTCTAATATGTTTTCATTACATTTTATAATTGATAGTAGTTGGAGCATCATTTTTTATATACTTTTCTTGCGATTTATTTATTTTTTTATAATGTACATATATTTTTTTAGCTACAAATTAAAGTTTAAACTTAATTTTAACAGAAACAAATACATTCTACTTGAAATTGAAACAATTTTAGAGTAAAATTAGTTTTAATTGGATTTTCATGTTATCCTTTAATTTTGGTCAAACAGAAAAATACGTTCAAGTAAAAATATTGAACATTTGTAATATAATTCGCATTTAAAGATTATTTAAATATAAGTTTATTTTAATTGAAACGTGTAGAGTTTTGTAATTGATATAAGTTATTCATTTTTTTTATCATAACATTTAAATTATAATGTTTTAAAATATTATTACAAATTAATATAATGCATTTTTTATATCATTATTATTTTAATTTTATATTATTAAAATGAAATTTTATTTCCTATCTTTTATATTGTAAATTTACTCTTAAAATTGATATAATTTATGATGTGTTTTTTTCCACACTAATGATTTTTTTTGAAGAATTTCTCTTCTGATATGTATGTGATATTATATAGGCTGTTTAATATTTTCTCCTTACATGCTAATAATTTTATTTTATCTTATCTTAATAATAAAAATTATAAACATTATAATTATCTTTAATTAACAGAGTAATTTTATAGAATAATAAAAAAAATGAGAAATAGATTTATTGCTTTTAGAACATTCATATTTTAAATTATTATAATCATAATAAAATAATAATATTTTACTTTGTATATTATTAAGTATACATGATTAATGCAAGCAATTATTATGTTTTATTATTTTTCAAATTAAAATTTGAAGTTTATTTTCACATTTATGTTATAATTACTTGCTAAAAACGGACAGAGCAGATAATATGCAAAATTTTTATAATTTTAAACATTTTTTTGCATTAAATTTTACATTTGTCTGTATTTTTTTAACATTATATTATATTTAAATGTATATATTTAAGTAAAATTTAAAAGTTTTCCGGTTTTAATAATGTTTAATGAAAAATTATAATGTTTAATTAAGATTTATAGTTAATTATTATTAACTTACTTATATATTATTATATTATATATATGATATATGTATATTCATATGATAATAATTAATATCACTTTGGTAATTATTCAGGCGAGCCGAAACTCTGATATGTATCGTTACCTTGGTTGTGTCTTACGTTTAAAAATAACACTCGAATCTCCCCTTACACAAAACTTCAATCATATAACATAAATTTTTCATCATGTATATAATGTTCATTTATGAAGGGAAAAGTCTCATGTATGAAAATTATCATTATTTTAAAAACGAAAATTTTTTGATATACCATAAAAAATCGATACACAAATTGGTGAATGTGTCTAGGTAAGTTATAGACAAAAAAAATATTCAATATTACACCCATGAAATATTGTTCAGCTTGAATGATATGTATATGATATTGATGTAACATTTAAATTATTTTTTTGTCTTTTACCTTCAATTTAAAGTCCCGAAAAATTTCAATCTGAACGGTAACAAAAAATTATGAAAAATAATTCTGCAAATTGTGTATCGCTTTTTTATGGCTTCCCTTATTTACTAGTTTTCCTTAATCTAATCTTATCCATATTAGTATGTAATTTTATATGATATTGATATCTTACCCAATTTAAATCTATTTCTATTTATAATTTTTTTGGTAAATTTATACATAAGCTTTTAGCATTGAAAATGTCATTAATTTTACTTTTAAATTGAAATGAAAGGCCGACCAAAGTTGATTTGAATTTTCGTGTCTCATGTTTTTTAGTTGAAAAAATCCAGAAATAAAAATTATATTGGTAAATATTTAAAGAAACTGAGATAAATAAGTTTTTTATTTTTGATCGAATTTCGACTATCATGAAAAATCAAATCAAATCAGCCTTAAACGACATTTACATCATTTTAATAATACAATTAAAATTTGTGCGTATGCCAGAATTAAAATAATAATCAATAATGTTTGTCATTTTTTTCTACTCTTAATCAAAATTTGTTAATCAAATATTTAAGATATGCGAAGGTTGTCGGTTTTAATTAGTGTTTATTATAAAGATTTTTTTTTTTTAACAAGGTAATTGCAAAAAAAAATGCTTTTTCTTTTCGATCGATGAGGTTCGTATTAATTTGATAATATCATTAATCAATGATAATGATAAATAATGATTTTTTAAAAAAAGAAATATTGATTTTTCTCGGAAATGTGTAATTATTTGTGTTGTATTCGATAGGAACCATCTATTATCATACATTTATATTATAATTTTTTAATTAACGATTTTTTTTTTAACATAATATTATTGATAGATTTTTATGTATAATTATAATAATTAATCATTAACAACCCAATGTATCATTTAATTCTAATTTATTTAATTAATACCTGATCTAAATGGATTCGATACTTTGGGTTGAGGTGGTTGATACTGTTGTTGTTGTGCCTGTCTAAATGGATTTGGATTAGCGCCAGGCTGTTGTGGTAAATGACGTTGTGATGGCTGTGGTGGTTGTTCTTGTTGATAAACACCACCTTGTTCTTGATAGCCCGGTTGATATTGTTGATATGATTGACTGTCATTTTGCTGTTGATACTGATATCCATTTTGATCTTGATCAATATTTGTTTCAGCAATGCCGCTTTGTTGCTCATATCCATATTCAAGGTGATTTTTCACATCACCACCCACCGGTTGTTGATTGTGCATCGTGTATGTTTGATATTCCTTATTTGGTGGATCTTGCATCAGGATATTTGCCTCATTCTCAAATGGTTTAAAGTCGTAAATGTTACGTAGATACATGAGAACAGGTGCATAAAGTAAATTTGAAAAAGCAATCAATATGTTCAAGGCAGTAAATCCAATTAATTCGACAATAGCACCCGCTATAATCGGTCCCACTGCATATGCCATTGAATATGATATATCGGCAATAGCATAAATACTTCCATAAACAGATACATATCTAACATCTACAATATAACCTAGGGTGGGTAATAGTGCGGTATCTATCAAGGCAATACCAAAACAAATTACACAAATTGGTATCATTAGCATTTGATATGAACTGGATATCGGAATAATAAAACAACTTAAGCCTTCTAATGTGAGACCAATAGCTGCCATTAACCACTGTTTATGTGGATAAAGTCTTGCCAATTTAACGGTTAATATTACACCTAATACATGTGGAAAGAATGCTGGTAACCAGACCATACCGATTTTCCAGTTATCTCTTGTCAAATTATCTTCCATCCACACAGAAATTGTAGGTTCTAAAAAGGCAAGGGCAACATTTGACATTGTAAGTGCACCAGCACAAACTGCAATATATGGATCCATCAACAATTTCCATATTGGAACAGTAGGTTGTTTTGTCTCCTGACTAAGTCTGATTTGTTCTTTCACAGGTCGCATAACCAGTAACAACATAGCACCATCAATCAAACATACCAGAGCCAAAATTAAGAATGGTACCGATTTGCCGGCAAATTGATAGAGAGCACCTCCGAATGGTGGTGCAACTAAACATCCAAATGAAATAAATGCTAATGCGATACCTAATGCTTGCGAACGTTCATTCTCTTCCGTATAACGATCAGCAATCATAGCTAACCCAGCAGTATCGGCAAATGCAGATCCAGCTCCTTGTAATGATCGTGCAAAAAATAACAGACCATAACTACGTCCCACTGCAAATAGGGTCGTTGAAAAGAACATTATTGTCAATCCAATCATCATTGGCAATTCATAGCCTATTTTATCGATGAGTGCACCCGAAAATGGATTTACCATTAATTGAACAATTGCCTTTGAAGCAAATAGTACTCCCGTTGCTGAATCTTGACCGGGATGATGCATTGATTTCATCGTGGTTGGAACAAGACTTTGATTTTTGGCGATAATTGATGCTTTTGTCACAACTTCATCGTCATCATCCCACGCCCCAATATAATTTAAGTAATCCGGTATAATTGGGACAATTACCATATACAACATATTATCTAACAGCAATGCTATTGACACAATTACTAAAATTATTCGTTTCTGATTTGTTGGTTCTTTGACCCGTTCCCAAAACAGGGCCTTGGCCTCGGCCACCGTAATGTTAAGAATAGGAAGTGTCTTTTCATCCATTTTTGTATTTATTTATTTTATTTTAATTTTTTTTTGTACTAATTAACTAACAGCTTCCAATATCTGTTTTTCTTATATAATTGTAATTCGAGTCTTTTTTCAGTTATATCTTTATTCTATATGCGTATATAAATATGTAAATATAGACGATTTCAGTTAAATTGATACTTGATATGTATTTAATTTGTTTTCCTTCTCCTAATTATTCATGATATGATATTTGATCAGCCAAAACTTTTCTTTTATAATATCTCACGGTTTATTTTTTTTGTTTGTAAACTGAACTTGCTTCGATTCTGATGTTTAATGTACTTGTCTACGTCCAATTGGTAAGGCAACCTATCGTTAATGATAAGAAAAAGAACACAGAAACAATATTTCATTAGTAATCCGTGGAATTCTTATTTTAATTTTTAGAAAAAAAAAATTATATAATTAATTTAATAATAATAAAAATGACTCAAAATTGCATTTCAAATAATAATAAAATTCTTATAATAATAATTAAATTTCATACTACACATCAATATATTAAATACTATTATGATTGAAATGTTGTTTCTGTGACCTTTTCTCTTCTCATTTTTTTACATTGTGATCCTCGTTTTATTATTATAATTATTATAAATATTTACTAAAATTTAACAAAGCACATTTTCTGATGCCTATAAGAAATATAATGTTAAACTAAATTTAAACAAAAAATTACACATTTCAGTCTACATTTAATAATCAATAATAAACAAGTTGATTAAAACAAAATTAAAGGAAGCATAACTAAATTTAATTTCTTTTTATTTTTGTTTCATTTGAATTTGTGTGTTATATTATTTAAACATATAAAAAAACATACATTTCAATCATAATAATATTTTATATCAAGTTTCTTTTTTGTGTAAAATATAAATTCAAGTAAAAAATTTTAGAACAAATGAATGTCATTGTCAAATGTGTTATTTAATATTAAAAATACTATGAAGAAGATTATTATTATTTTTTTTACTTTAAGACTTACACTCTCAACCTAAAACTAGTGGAATATTAATGGGGTGGATCGTAGAATTTCTAAAAAAAAAAGTTTTTGAACTTTTTATAATTTTTCATGATTTTATCGTCTCTCATTAGTTTCCAATGGTGAAATATGGTTTCCAATGAGAGAAATAAAATACTACTGAAAGTATGCAATCAACTTAACATATTTTTTTTTCTTCTGGAATTGTGATATAATTAGGATTATATCAATTTAATTATTTTTCTAAAGTAAAGAATTAACATTAGTTTGTTTTGAATCATGCCAAAATCGATACTCGTATTAATAAATCACTTATCAAAATTTTGATTTTGATGAAAAGTTAGTATATGTGATGTTGATTGCATGCCTTAGAATCAAATTCAAAGGGAGGCCATTAAAACCTGCACTCAAGGCTTAAGTCACACTATTTGTGTATCCTCGTTCCAATTATTTTAAAAGAACCTTATTTTTTATCCTGTTATCATAAGCAGGGCCAACTTATAACAAGAACTTAACAAAAATTGATATGCCCGGTAAAAAAAATTAATTCTTAGAGTAATTTTTATTGAAAATTTGCACACTTCTTGCAAGGTTTCATTTAATTGTTTTAGTACACAAAGTTAAATGCATTTAAGTGCGGTTAATGCAATTATTTGCAAGAGATTTATATGTTGGTTATTTATAAGTATTGTGAACAAAGGTGCAGCAAATTAAACAAGATTACATGTTGTTATAAGAGGATTAAAAGAAAATAATTGTTTTGAACAATGCCGAACGACACTTATTCTAATTGCTCATGTTTTTTTCACCTGTATCACATTTTTACAATGATATGGAATTTCTTTAAAGTAAAAATCTCGTAAACTTTAAATATTCTTACTAATAAAAGTATGCAATCTACATGACATATTTAAATTTTTATCGTAAAACCCTTGCATATAAACTCATTTTTGTTATATTTCAATTAAAAAAAACCCACAAAATGATTCAATTAATTTTCAATAATGCAAATTCAATTTAATTGTCGTTAAACAATAAAGACCACATCAAATTACTTGTCAATATTTATTATTGAATGTAAACACTCACTTATAATAAACAAAAATAATCATCATGTTTCTTTTATAATAATTCATAAAACTATTAACACAATAATGGCAATTCACTCCCCATATTAATAGTTTCAATACAATACAAATTTTTTTTTCAGATAATCTAGAAGAAAAAAAAGGAAAATTTGTCACAATTTACCACACAATGTTCCCTCTAATGTGATTTTATGAAGTGGAAAATATCAGTGTCATATATGAGAAAATTTCTTTATATTTTTTCATCGATAAAGTTTATGATTAATGTTTTTTTTTCTCCTCATTGTGTATTAATGTGTGTAGATTCATTGAAAAACTATTCATTTGGAAAATTATTTGTTGTGGCGCGTGGCTCTCATTCACAAATTGAAATAATGATGTCTATTTAAATAAAACATGAAAGAGTTCACCGAAAACAGGATCAATTTTTTCTTATTAATTGTCATTATAGATTCAAGTTAATATTACACAAAAAAAAATCAATATCATAAAAAGGATTATATTTGAATAGAAAATGAGTCAAGTACTTAATTTGAGTAATTTTGTTATCAAATTACCTTTTTTGTTCATATTTTTTAAACACTTTCGGTAATTCTCAGGTGATTTGAGTGTCGCGTGACAAAAATCCAATCCAAAAATCCAAAATTTTACTCTCGATATCAGGTCAAGAGGTTAATATATCAGGTTATATATTATTTTTAATTCACGATATTTACTCACATTAAATTTGAATTATAAAAATAATTAGGATACTTTTCATTCACTATTAAAATTTGTATTAAAGAGATTTTGATTTTATTTTTATTTCCTTGCAATATCATATGAATTTTTGCTCTTAAAGTACATGATTTGACAAAAATAAAATAATAAGGCAAAATAAAAATCTATTCCCAGGTAGAAATTGCGCAAGTCAAAAAATAAAATTCTATATTTATATACAATTTGTGTTTCCTTTTGCTAGGATATTCTATTTTATTTACACTCTACACATTTATAAATGTTATTTCTATTTTCCTGTATAAAGTTTTATATATAAAATTTTCATTTGAAATAAAGTTGTCTCTGCTAATAGCCCTTTTTTGTATTCACTTTGTGCAGTAACGTAGCAATACATGAAAAATAAAACTTGTGTACGATAAATAAATATTTCATAAGGTGAACAAGTGAATGTCTGTTTGCTTGATGTGTTTTGCCTTAAGGTATGGTATAATACGATTTTACGAACAAAAAAGAAATTTTAACGTAAAAATAGTGCATAAAATTTTATTTTTTCTTCCTCACTTGAATGAAATGCTTAGTAAAAACTTATGTAAAGATAAGTAAAAAAAACGTTAAAAGTAGGGTAAAGTCTTACATATTTAACGTAATTTCATGAAACACACACACACACATATAAAAAAAATCAGTCAAGACAAGAAAATTACAAGCTTAAACGTATTTTATTTCTGTTCGCTTGTTCTTTTGAATAATGCAGTTCATTATAAATTTAAATTAAAATTACATGATTTTTTTCCTGTGCGATAAAGTTTTACGTTAAATTTTTATGTTATATGAAGTTTTCAGCCATTTTAATTTATGTTGATTACAAAAAAGAAGCAGTGAAAATTTTATTTTAAACTCATTTCATTTCAATTCTGCCTTTGAAAAAAAATTTCTGAAATGTTTATGATTCATTTTAATGGAATTCGCCTTAATGAAATTCGAGTACTCGAAGTCTGCATTTTATCGAAAAACTAACACAAAAAACAAGACCTAAGGCCCCTCCAACATGGGGACCAAAGTGCCGACTGAAAACTCAATGGCAGATTGGCAATCTGGCAAATGCCAGAAAGGCTGCAGTCGATCGTCTTGTAAAAGTTAAGTTGAGCGTATATTTTAAAGAAAATCATACAGAAAACCCGGGCCGTTAGTAATTTTCAATCCGCCCCTGGAGAAAACCCCCTGCGATGGTTCTTTGTTCTATAAAAAGGTTTAAAAACCTATTCAAAATTGAAATTACCAGGATGTGGTGCTAAAAACACAGATAAAGATCCATCATGGACGTGAAGTTGAAGTCACATGTTTGGTTATTAGGGCTCAATGTCGAGGAAATACCATTTTAAAGTTATTGAGTCACGAAACGATAATATTTTTATTGGAATTTTGAATTATCAACCATTTAAATTTAATTTCACATCCCTGAAATTTGTTTTCAACCCAACCCAGTAAATAAAGTTAATCTAAAAGTACTTAAATTGTATCTAAATTATCATAGATAACAAATCACAGTAATGGAAATGTAATAAAATCAAATATCTGAAGTAAATTACGACACAAACGTAATTTTTTTTTGTATATTTTTAGAATATTCCATTTTCAAATAAACATGAATTTTATATTTGCCTGGTACTTGAATGATGTTAACAAGTGTATTTTTTATTCGTCGTAGGAACTCATTTTGCAAAAATAAGTATATAAAAGTATGAAAAACGTTTTGTGACATTATTACATATTCATTTTCTTTAGTTTGACAAGCACACAAGGTCAAAGAAAAAAGTGTTTCATTTTGAAATGAATGGCTTAAAGGAACATTTTCTAATTAGTTTTATGAATATTTAAAATGTTCATCCGTGTCAAATGATTCAAATTTGAATACAGAAAGAATGAAGAGAAAAAAATGCAAATTTTAATTGAATAAAGTGCTTTTGGGATTACAAAGGTAACCAATGTGGTCTCTAATGGTTTCCTTTTACGAAATTATTTGAGTTTTAAATTTCAAAAATTTAAATAAAATTTAGTATTTTATTCATTCCTGTGATATGGAAAATGAAAATGTAACCCTCCTACATGTATACGATAAAATTTTAGATGAAATAAAATAAGGGGAGAAACACGTAACTAAACAAAATTTCACGATTTTACATGACACATGACAGCCTGGCAGCTATATACGAGGAAATGAAAAGAAACTGAGAAACATTGATCACAAACAAGCAGGTAAAAATAACACGATAATAGGAAAACATACTCATACACATACACATCATCGTTACTACATAAAATGAAACAATTTATTGATTACTTTAACGATAATTTTATAATGGTCGTGGTACGTGAAATCACATTCTTGGTAAAATTTACACGTAAATTTAATTAAGACATCTTCCATTTCTTTCATTCTCTCTCATTAAATATTATTTTAAGAAGTATGTGCAGAATTTGTAAGAAAACACATTGCCCTGAAGATTAAAAAGGGGAGATAATGAAGTTAGTGTTTGGAATGTTGTTGTACAAATTCAATGAAAAGAATGATAAGATTCGGTACTGTAATAGAAATAATAAAATAAATTAGTTAATTAGGCGATGTGTCGTTTACATCGTCAAAATTATGTTCAATTAATCGATTTTTGTGGTGGTACATTTAATGTTTTGATATAATTTGAGTGAAATTTAATATGATACGATTTTTTTCTTTTAACTTTGAAGTTTGTCTAAATAAAAAGCAAACAGTATTAGAATCTTAAAACTGAATGAAATTCTTCATTTGCTTCATAAAAAAATTCCATAAATATTTTCAAACATTATTAGTAATGAAAATATCCGACACATACCAGCACGATCCCTTTACGTACCAGTAAATTCCATGTTAAGGTACAAAATCACACCACACAATATTTAATTTGAAATGCAAACAAAAATGTTGGAGCTCCCCAGTATTTGGATTTTATTTTTTTTATGATTCCTTTGATTTCATGTCTGAATGTGTGTATTTTTAGTACCAGCACAAACAGCAGGATTTAAAGGTTTTTGTTTGATGACAACATGCTGTGTTGCATAGTTAATATAGGTAAAATATTTGATGTTAATCAGTAGGGGGAGGTTGTTTTGCTTGAATGAAAATTGGATGATCTCGTTAAAATAATTTAAGAGCAAAAATGAAAATTGTTTGCTTAACGTATTCAAATTACGAAAAAAATAAACTTCATGTATGTTACGAGAAATTCGAGATGTTACGAGGCCATGAAGAAATTCAAGAATGGAGTAGAATCAAATTTGGGAAAATTACTGCGAGTTTTTAAGATTTATAAGTGGAATCAAACAGGATAAAAGAAATTAAAGGAGATAAAATGAAAATTGATTAAAAAATTTCCGACTATTCAAAAATCATTACAGATATTTTCATCAAATTTAGTTATTATTTTCAATTTAAATATTTAATTTTACAATCATTAAACTATGACGTTGATTAAAAGCCAATCATATAAAATTTTACTTGAAGTTACAAACCAAATATTAATGGTTTAGTTTTCAATCAATTGTAAGCGTGAATTGACTTCAAAAAATGAAGTTAATTTTTGTAATTCTTAGTTTCACTATTTTGTTAGTATTTAAAAGTTATTTTGTGATGTCTGGTCATTTCGAAACACACATGAAAAGCATTGAATGCATGAACATTGATAGAAAACACATTTTGAATGTTACATGTCATGTCAAAGCTGTTCGTGGAAAAAAGGGAATTGTTATGCTCTATTGGGTATTCAAAGATGTGAAGGAAGCATTTGTAAGTCCATAAGATATTACAGTACGACACACCCTGAAGACACGTACGAAATAAAACACGTATGAAATAAAACACCTCTTGCATAAGACACATTTTTGCCCGTTAATAAGACACATGAAAAAATATGGACTTAAACAAAATTAAAAGATGAATTTAAATTTAATTTTAATCATATAATTATTTATCATTTAATCATTTTAATTATTTTTAATCAGTTTTCATGTACAAATGTACATTTACAAAAAATATATTTTTTTTAATTTATTTGTACACTTTTCTTATCAAATAAATTTTCATTTGTATAGAAGGAACAGTATTTTCTTAGAATTATTTTAATTCAACAACTAATTTTCAATTAAATTTCATCTATGTAAACAGAAAAAATATTTTCTTCAATTTCCTCACGTAATTTATTCAAAATTAGAACATTTGAATGACTGTTACGATCTTTAAAATAATTTTCCAAATGTTCCAATGACTCTAACGCTTTCCTGCCTTCCTTTTTCTCTTTAAGACGATATTCATCGGTTTCAACAATCGTGATATTATCATCATTCATTTTAGAACTATCATTTATAAAGTCCTCTTGTGAATCATCGTTTTCTTCCTCATGTGTGCTACTTGGTTTGATTCCCTTTATTAAATTTAAAATTTCTGTTTTATCATAAATCACGTGAGTCTGATTTTCATCCATCCTATTAAGCCATTCCATTATGTTTTCAGGTCCAACGTTATTTGGAACATGAATAGATACCTTTTCCAAAAGTCTGACAATAGATTTGAAATCTTCTGAAATGTAATCAGATTTTTGATCATTCATCAATAAATTTTGATAAAATGGAGTGTCGCATAGAAGAGCCTTCCATGACTGAATGATTATAGATTTATCTAAGCTATTCCATGTTTTTTCAATTAGTCTAACACAATCCGATAGAGTCATATCTTGCAAGAATTTCTTTTTTGATTTTCCACTCAAAATCATTTCTCGTAAAAGATCTTTTCTGTAATGAGTTTTAACGGGCAAAATAACATGTTGATCCATAGGTTGTAAAAGCGAGGTTACGTTTGGAGGTAAATAGTAGCACCGGATTAAACCGTCATCAGAAACCAAATGGTCATCGGTATCGTTGTGTCCACTCGCATTATCTAAGAGCAAAACAGCTTTCGCTTCGATGTTGTTTTCTGCAGAAAACTTTCTTACATGAGGTACAAACACACTATGAAAATATTCATTAAATGTGTACTGCGTCTGCCAGGCGTTTTTCGAATTGCAATAATGAATGTTTTTGGAGATTGGAGTCTTCTTAAAACATCGTGGCATCTTAGCCCTTCCAATAATTTGTAAAGGCAATTTGTGTGTGGCTGTTAAATTTGCACATGGTGTAATGGTAATACGTTCCATATTGGCTTTGCTTCCCGGTGCACCTTTCTCTCCACCAGCAACGAGAGTTGACTTTGGTAAACCCTTCCAATACAGAGCACTTTCATCCGCATTGTAAATTTGCTCTGGCAAATAATTATTTGAGGTGATAAGCTCAGCAAATTTCTTTTTAAATGGTTCAACAGCTGAGACATCAGCGGACAATTTCTCTCCAGTGATCTTAAGTTGCCTAATGCCTCTTTTTAACTTGAAAGCACGACACCATCCACGGCTACCTTTGAAATCGTCTTTATCGCATAGATTCTCGTGAAAATATCTTGCTTGTGCCATAAGAATTTCGTTTGAAATAATAGACGCTCGCTTACGTTCTCCAAGGAACCATAACCAAACAGCTTTGTCCACGTCCGGGTGAGTAGCTTCACGTACGGACTTTACAGTCTTGACATACTTTTTGCTTCCGTACGACATTACCCCTTCTATTTTAGGACGACGACGGATTATATTCCAAACCGTTGATTTAGGAATTTTGGTGTCTTTTGCAATTTGTTCTGCATTCTTCGTTTTGTCATACATATCTAAAACTTTGTATTGATCTTCAATATTTAAACGAACTCTTTTTTGCTTTTTGATGAATGCTACATGAATTGAATTCAAATTAATAAAAAAAATAAATAAAAAAAATACACTTACGTGTGCTTTGTTTCAAAGAAATAGGTTTGTGACTGACTATTTTATCCTCTAAAAACCCGGAATCGTCATCAAATGGATCTGTACTTATTATAAGTGAACTGGAATTGCGTGGATTGTTTTCTTTATTCCCATGATACTCTACGAATTTTTTCAATGGAGGTTCAACTAAAGTGAATTTAGAAATTCCATTCAATTCAATTCCATTCGAAATAATATGCAATTTACCTTCCGAAATCTCTTCTACAGGCCGTTTATTCATTGTTACTTTGTTCATCTCCCATTTGTTAGAGATGTTTTTAATGATAATACTTGTAAAATCCCGGATCTTTTTTGCTTTTTGAGTCAATTATTTTTTATAAAAAAAAAATTGTTCACAAAATCGCTATTTCCTCTTATCTATTGCTTATTTCATCATTAATTGTCGAACCACTTATAAAAAATATAAATTAACACTTTTTTTAATTGAAATAAATCAATTTAATTTGATTAAATTGATAAATAATCAACAATTTTGTGTTTAAATTTAAAAGACATGAGGATATTTTTTCTTTGTTTACAAATTTGACATGTGTCTTATTTCGAGCGCGGATTTCGAATAAGGGACATTTGACATTTCTTTTTTGTGTCTTAAAAACGTGCAATACTGTATTAAGTTTTATTTCAAAATTTATTTTATTTTTAAATTATTTTACAGTGCTCGATTAAAGTTTTTTATCGCAATGCAAATGGTCGTTACATGCCATATATCATAGATGTTACAACGGATTTATGTCAGATGAAGGATAACGGCAATAAGATTTTGGCTATTTTAAGCAAAATTTATTTTGAGCATACACCACCATTGAAAGTTGGATGCCCGTTAAATGGTCCAAATAACTATTTGAATTACGATTTGAATGAAAATTTATCAGGTGTTTTACCTCCAATTATGCCAGCAGGGGATTTTCGTGTTGTTCAAAGAGTGTTTGATTCCAAGAATCACACATTTATTGAATGGAAATATGCAATTTTGATCAAAAGTACGGGCGCTATGAAGTTGGATATGCTCAATATGGGATGAAAAAAATTCACTTTTAAAAAAACAGAATTCAAAATCAATTACTACAAACTTCAAGAAAATCCATATTAGTAAATTAAAAAACAATGTAATATTTTTTAATAAATCAACATTAGCATTACTAATAAAAAAAAAATATCAATAGCATTCACACAAAAATGCATTATATTTTCATAATACATGTTTTAAACACGTCGATTTTCAATAATGATAATCATCTCAACAGCAAACTGACCGGTAAGAGCTATACATATTCGTTATCTTGATCAATATTTTCAGAATCATTTAAATTCAGTTCTTTGATTAAATTCAAAATATTACATCAAATTAAGTTATTATTTTTAGTTCACCAACTAACTAAATGTTTACTCAAAATTACAAACCAAATATTAATCGTTTAGTTTTCAATCAATTGTAAGCGTGAATTGACTTCAAAAAATGAAGTTAGTTTTTATAATTTTTAGCTTCACAATTTTAGTTTACAAAAGTTATTTTGTAATGGGTGGTCATTATGAAACACATATGAAAAGTGTTGATTGTATGAACGTTGATAGAAAACACATTTTGAATCTAACATGTTACATCAAAGCTGTTCGTGGAAAAAAGGGAATTCTCATGCTTTATTGGATATTCAAGGATGTGAAGGAAGCATTTGTAAGTTTATTTTAAAATATTAATTTTCCTTAAAACATTTTCAATTTATTTTACAGTGTTCCATGAAAGTATTTTATCGGAACGCAAATGGTCGTTACATGCCATACATTATAGATGTTACTACAGATTTATGTAAAATGAATGATAATGGCAATAAGATTTTGGCTATTTTAAGTAAAATGTACTTTGAACATACGCCACCTCTTAAAGATGGATGTCCATTAAATGGTCCAAATGATTATTTGAATTATGATTTGAATGAACATTTATCAGATGTTTTACCTCCAATAATGCCAGCAGGTGATTTTCGTGTTCTTCAAAGAGTGTTCGATTCCAAGAATCACACATTTATTGAATGGAAATACAAAATTTTGATCAAAAGTACGGGAGCTATGAAATTGGATATGCTGAATATGGGATGAAAAATCTTATGAAAAAAAATAAAAATCTTATGAAAATCCTCCTCAATTATTTTAAAAACAATGATATATTTTTAACTTTTAACCATAGACAAGATTTAATCATTAAACCCAACAATAGAATTACTAATAAAGATAAAACATCAACAACACTCACTTACACAAAAATGCATTATATCATTATTATACATTTCATATAAAAAGGGTACATGATCATAAAATAGCATTACACGATAGAAGATTACTTTATCTCCCTTCCCTTCTGTTCTTTTATTTTATGAAGCAAATCTAAAGGAAACATTAGAATGAAGAAATAAATTTAAGACGGAAACTCTCAACAATGAAAATGCAAAAAAAAAATAATAATAAAATATTCATCGTCACCCTCTTCCTTGTATATGGAATTACATTGAGACAGTAACATTTATCCATTGTTTTGACATTCTACTATTCGTTATGCCTCTTTACAATTGGGGATGTTTTACAAGCGATGATAATGATACAAAAAAGAAAAGAAAAATACAGGGGTTTTATTATAAAGACATACACAAACACAAATTTAACTACCATACAGACACCGACCGAATAATATTTGTGATGTAAATATTGGTCGGAATATGCACATTTTTTCATGTGTCCCCTCAATGAAACACACCGATGTTACTTTTCTCATCATCAAAGTTTCTGGTTGATTTTAACGTGAAAATTTTTCATCAACACTGGGGGACTGAATTTTATTTTTCTATTATTTTAGACAAACGGTGCAGAATAATGATGTTAAATTAACATCTTTTTATAGACAAATATGACTATTTATGTTGCGAATGATGAGAGACAATGTAAATATTTTTTTTACAATTGCGTTTTAAACATCAAGTTTCCTTGAAAATTAACGTTAACAAACTTATCATTATTATCATAATGCGCGAGATTTTTGCTTTTGTTTTATTTTGTGTTGTTTTAATATTAGTTTCGTAATATTTGTTTGGAATATTTCGTGGTATTTTTCCACTGTGATCATTAAAAAATGTATGACGTTGCTAAAACGGTACACAGGTTTCTAATTTGTAATATTAGTTTTCAAAAATATTTTTTTTAAGCCTTGTGTGTTAAATTGGCTGAAAAATATTAATGATCATCAACATTTACATAAAATACAGTAGAAGAATGATTTGTCAGTAAATCACAACTGTTAAGCAAAATAGGATCATCCCTAGGCAATTCTATAATATTTAACAGATAATTTCAAAATTTGCTAAAGAACATTTGATATTCTAAAATGCAATGGCCGAAGCGAAGAGTAACTTTCGAAGTGAAGTTCTCTGAAAAATCCAGTATTGTGGTCATTCAATAAATGTAAGCTTTAATTTTCATAACTTTCAATATTTATCCCAATATTTTTTTTGCCGGTTCATGCAAGCATGACTGTATTTAAAATTTATTACCACTACGTTGAATAGTATCTAGAAATATATTTTATCATCAAATCATTTGAATTTTACAATTATTTAAAATAATTTCTAAATCGGATATTGAGTTAACCCATATTTAGCATATCCATTTTCATAACTCCAGTACTTTTAACCAGCACCGCATATTTAATTTCGATTATTGTACGATTTTTTTTATCGAAAATTCTTTGCACCGCTCGGAAATCACCCTCAGGTATAATTGGTGGAAATAATTCGGCGATATGTTCATTAAGTTCATAATTCAACCACGAATTAATGCCATTTAACGGACATCCATCTTTAAGAGGTGGTGTATGATCCAGGTACATTTTGCCTAATGTTGCAAGAATTTTATTACCATTATCATTCATTTGGCACAAATCAATTGTGGCATCAACGATATATGGCATGTAACGACCATTTGCATTGCGATAATAGAATTTCATGGAACACTGTGAAATAAAAAAATTTAATTTTGAATTGCTTTGAAATGGACGAGAATCTTACAAGAGCCTCTTTCACATCCTTGAAAATCCAATAAAGCATGAGAATTCCCTTTTTACCACGAACAGCTTTGATGTGACACGTTAAATTCAATATATGATTCGTATCAATATTCGTACAATCAACACGTTTCATAATCATTTCATAATGACCAGACATCACAAAATTATTGATTGAATAACAAATTGTGACAAGAACAATTCCAAACAATCCTTGAATGTTCATTGTTATTTAAATTGCAAGTAAATTTTGAATTTTGGATTAAATAAAAACATTTCCTTACTCTACAAATTTTAAAAAACGTATGTGAGTTTTTTTAGCAGGGTATTCGTTTTAAAAGATCACCAAATTTGATTGTAATTTAATTGAAGGAAGTGAGCTCAAAATTTTTAATTTGTACTTAGATTCAACTGATAATGTCAAAATCATCTTTGATATGTTTTGCTCTGTAATGATCTAAATTTACAATTTTTTTAATGTGATAATTTATTTTACACTTGTAAAATTGTAATAAAAATAAATAATAATTGAAGACACTTCCGGAAAATCAATGAACAATTTACAGAATATCAGTGGAAATTTTTTTGAATAAAAAACAATATTTTGCTTAGATAATCAAATAATAGTCTTACGTAATAAAATCATTTAAAATGCTCATTCTAAAACTAAAATTAGCAAATAAGCTGAAAATGACATGAATGATGAATTGATTTTCTTTCGTATTTTTCTTCCTACTCCAAGTTTTCTTGAATGAAAACCTTAATAATATTAAATAATAATAATAAAAAAAAAAATAATGTTCATTGAAAGTAAAATTTTCTCCCCCTCTATGAATTGAACATAAATTTTCGTATACTTCATACATCAAAAGAAAATTTTCATCACGGTATTTCTTTTAAGACATGTTATGCATGTGAAAATGTCCAGGTGAGACACAAAAGCAAAATGTATTAAATTCATAGATTAAAATCATCACTGAAATACAACACTCATATTATATTTCAATGCGATACTAGCAAAAAAAATGATGAAGCAAAGTCTGACTTGATGTTTTTAGGTTTTGGTCATAATAATAATAATAACACGCAATGGTATACACACAAAATATTTATAGGTAAAATTTATATACAATGTTTCTGCTTATTATGTTTGTACTACCTTATAACATTCCAGCTTGAAACATTTCAGAGAGAAAAGCACACACAATCATATACATTTATTCGGTTTTTGGATCGATAAAATTTCGTTATGTAATAAAATAACATGAATATAGCTGATTTTTTTTTTGGTATTGTACTGTAGCCTAAAAATGGAAGCCATTTTGTTTTTTTTTTTTGCTTTTGGATTTTCCTCTTAATGATGTGAAAATAGTATTAAATGGTTTATTTGTTTGATATTCATTATTATAATTATCGTTACCGAAAATTAGAGTAAAATAATTAAGGATGCAATATTTTTTTTAGTGTTTTTAATATTAAAAAAAATGAAATGAAGACAATTTACTACTTTTGAGTCATTTTTCGTTAAAAATAAAAGAAATTTAACTCACCTGGATCTGGAATGGCTCCAGTAATCCGATCAGCAAAGAATCCTTTTACGTTAGTAACAACCTTCTGAGGCGATCCTTTGACCGCCCCAAACAATGAACCACCTAATTTTGAAAGCAAGGCTGATGATGGTTCACCGCCGTTATCCTTATTCTCTTCTGACGCCACGGTTAAAATAATTTTAAATTTTAACTTTTTTTTTACTTTAATTTTTTTTTTCAATTAATTTATCTATTAAATTTTTGTTTTAATTTTCCACACTTTTGTATAATTTTTTTATATAAATTATTTATTTAATTCAATTCAATTTAAAACAATCCAAGAATTTCTTCAGTGCAAATCGTTGGCTTAAGACCTTTGTACTTCAACGATTTTTTTCACACAGGCAGTATCTTGATAAAAATTAACAACAGAATTATAATTTTTCTTTAATAAATTAATTAAAATTTGATAACAATTAATAACTTTTATTTTAATATTATAATGATTTTTTTAACTTTTTAATAAATAATTAATTTTTATTATTTAATATATATAATTTTTTTTTTAAATAGATAATAATCTTAAATATATGATATGTGTCGAGAGATGTGCTCGACCTGGTCGAAGCAAGTACAATATAAGGTAGAAAATTTTCACCAGGTCTCTCTACACTTTGAAAATTATTTTCCTTTCTACACAGTTACGTGCAGCATACGTTAAATTTACTCACCTTACTCTTCTTTGTGTCATGCGCGCATGCTTTGATCCTTAACCCTAATTGGAAGTTCTCATGTGACGTCACACATAACAGTCTAAGAGAGAGAAAAAAGCTTTTTTTCTATGAAGTGTATCACATACCAATATTTTTTTTTGCAAACAGTCTTCGATTCATTCCATGAAAATATTTTGTTGATATTCGAATACTTTTTCTATATTTTTTTATTATCAAAACCCATGAATAATAAATGTATCTTAAATATTTTACAACACAATTTGACAGCTTACAGTCATGTAATACTTTGATAAAGTAAATTTCTGCTAAGATTATGGATTTTCCAATCAACATGATATAAAACAAATATTTTGCTTTGCAAAAATTACTGTATTTTGATTTGAAATTACAAAAATGTAGCGTGTGCAGGAAAAATCGATTGAATTTTTTTGGGTTTTCATGTCCATTTGTAGTTTTTATTTGTTTTTATAAATGAAATAACTCAGTTGAGGTTAATTATGCATTAAAAGAATTCCAAATAGATAATTAAATTGGTCATAGAAGATAATGGAAGACGGATAACTATGTCAAATAACTCTAATTTGTGATTTAATAGAATTTCTTTTCATGGGTTCTCATTCTCGTTTTTTTTTAAAAAAAAAACTAGAAAAAAATTATTTCGATTGAAATTTAATTTTCAAAATTTCCACAAAACCAACATAGCTCGATTTTTATCGTTCATAGCTACCGCCGTTAGCATACTGTCCAAGTCCAGTTTTCAGGTCCTTTTCAGAAAATTAAATTGAGCCATTTTTCAATATGTCTATGCAGAAATCAGTCGAATAAAAACAGTCATCATGGCAAAACCAATATAGAAAAACCCAAAAGAGCGTAAAACCCCATCTTCTACTCATTTGAGAATTAGAAGTACTTGGCTATTATGGATGACTCTCATTTTAAGTTGAACATATTTCAATTGAAACGCGAAGTTGTGTTTCTTTGAATCAATAGAAGAAAGACAAAAACGGCATTTTAATTTACACAATGCCCTTACAAGTAGAAATATCGCACCAAACAATTGATACCCCATGGAGCCGTAATCATCACGAAGAAAATCTTCTAAATACTCCACTTCTTTCCAAACATTTCTGAAAACAAAGAAAAATGATGGAAAACTGAGGGAATCCAAATACAATATGATTCAAAGAAAAAAATTATGAAAAACAATCTGGACGAACAGAATAAATCATTTTAACAAAAATGATTTAAATAGTTTTTTTAGACCCAGGTCTGAATACTTTAGTACTAATAGGGTAATTACTAAGCTTAAGGGGTCTAATAGTGATTCTTTTCGATTTTCAAAAATATAAAAGTATTGTTATAGTTACGAAATGTTTTTCGGAACAGCTTCTACTTGTATTAGCCAATAAAACTTGTTATCTAAAATTTATCTTAATATAACGATATCGAACTTGATCTTATGATTAAACAAACCTTCACACCCTACAAATGAATAAAAATTAACATGCTTAATTTTATGTTTGACTGAAAAAAACAACAAAGAACAAAAAAAAATCCAAATGATGAAATTAAACAACAACCGCAAGGCACGTGCCGATGATCTCTATATCACATAATTATATCTCATAACAATTGTAAATAGGACTTATTTTTTTCTTTTCCTTTTATTTCTCGAGGCAAACTACAAATAAACATAAAAAGAAAAAAAAATAATTATGTCACAATTTTTATCTTATGTGTGCCATTCAATTTTGCAGAGTAAGAAAAATATGTTTTTTCTTCCTCGAATTATTTGATGATATTTTTGTTCGACTCACAATTTATTGATCAAATGAGCTAAGCTTAGTTTGAATCTTTTCGATAATTGTTTGATCATGCAATCATTTCAAATCATACAAAGAATCCTAATTTATAAAATTTTGCTTCACGACTTTTATTGTTCTTCGTATTTAGAGCAAAAAATTGTGATAGCACGACATAAGCGTTAAATTACACAGCGTATGCTTGCAATCCCTTCACATCTCATCTGAATATGCAACAAAGAACGTAAAATAAAACAAATTTTAACTGTGTTTAAAACCTTCAATAAAAGATAAAATGAATGCATCTTCAAACACAGTAATGGAATAATAAAAAAAAATTATAATAATTATTATGATGATGCAAAATGAGATGAAACTCAATCAGTATTAATAATAATAATAATACAAAATAGTTAAAAATGCATTCAAGAAGCAGTGCATTGTAAAAGTATGTCAACAATTTAATTAAAACAAGCATAAGACGAATGTTAAGCATTTTTCATATTATAATTTTTTTTTCTTCTTCTTCTTCTTCTGTGTTTTTCAGGTAAAGCACAATATCATCATTAATATTTATGTGAATGGGGAGCATGGCGAGTATCTTTATTTATTATTTTTTAATTAAATAACAAAAAAGATTTATTTGTAGGAATATAAAATATGGCAATTATGTATTTTATGTTTAATATTTTTAATGCAACATTGTATTATTGCATATTTTTATGTTTTACTAGACTTGATGAATGTCGTTAAAAGAACGTGTAAGCTGTCATTCAAATTCATAAAAGCCATGTGGAGTGAGAACAACTTTAGGAAAAAATTAACAATAGACCACGATGGAGAAAAACTTGATGATTCAGATTACACTAAATAACAATAAAGAATAAAAATCACCCTGTATAACAAATTTTTATTCGCTTTTGAGGTATGAAATATTTCATTTTATCATTTTACCCTTTTTGACCTTCAAGGATTTGGTATCTGCTTGCACGTGTGTATAGATGGACTACAGAGATTAACGGTGGTAGTTTCTCGCTTCATCTCATCAATGTAAGTTCAAACGAGCTACACGAGTGACCACAGTTCTGACATTTTTCAAACTAATAAGATTTTTTGATGATTCAAATCTTCATTGAAACGTTTTCTAAGCACCTTTCGATCAGATCAGATTTGTAAAGGCCATCAGTCGGGCCTCTTGTCAACCTTGTTAGCATCTTCCGAAGGCCTTAGCTTTTATCCTGTTGTTTCAAGCAATCACCACTTTAATCGAGCCTGCAACTCAAATTAGGGAGCCAGAAAAAAGAAAATAATAAAGTTTCAGGACCGAAGCGAGAATCGAAGTGCCAATCTTAAGATTTATAGTCCAACTGTTACTTACTATTGCACCGTACAATCTCCTTAGCCTAGTTGCCGAGTTAAATTACAACGATAAATATCCTCACATAGTTCAATTTCAAAATTGAAGTGTCATCTCGCTGGTGTGCAAAACAGAATGAAAACACATTTGATCAAATACGTTCGTTTAAACCATCTAACTATGAAACGCGCACAAAACTAAATTCCTTTAAATTAACCATAAAATTCAATATCAATTTTTCATCCAATTTATTTCAGCATCACCTTGCATCGACTATGTTTTACTCTATTTAAAATAACAGAAAAAAAAACAATTGAAAAAACATAAAAAAGCACGTGCTCTTTTAGTCAATACATTATAAATTCAAACCTTGTATCATCCATCTAACAGATCATGATACGTTGCTAAAATTTGTTCTCCAACTTATTATCGTTATGATTATGATTATTATTATTATTGTTTTTTCACATCAGATGTCGAATAAACAGCTTTTGAATTATTGATGAGTGAAACATGTGTCTTTAAAAATACATTTATATGCATCATTATTCTGTTGAGTCCCTTGTTGGTTTCCATGAAATGAAATGTTCTTCCTATCATGTGATTAAATGAAGAAACATGATAAATTGAATTCAGGTAAAATAACAATAAGAATAAAATCGAAGAGACATATTATCGTGAATTATTGATGAAAAATTTGTGAGTAGGAGAATATTCATTGAAGTTCGTGCAATGTAACATGAGACAAGTGATCCAATTAATTTTGTGCCAAATCCGACCAAAAATGTTTGTCTTGATTTCATGTAAAATGAACATAAATTTTTTACGTCCATTTCAAACATTTACAGAAATATAAAAAAAAAAATCCTTAGTCAAAATTATCGATTCCAAGTTCTACGATGAAATGAGTCGAAAAACACACATAAAACAATTTATATTACGATTACTGCTCATAATAATAAAAAAAATACAAACTTAAATATTGACACGCCCTTTATTTTACATTATGAGAGAAGAAAATTCATGTACTGTACTGGAAAATGAGCATATTGAGATAAAAACCATAAAAAAAGCTCCTTGTCAGCAATATTTCATAATGTGCGTTTATGAAAAAAGGAAAAAGCCACACCTTCGCGCAGCCATACTTCAATTTATTTAACATTTTCTTGAATGAATTAATTTTCATTTCTCAATTCTCTCTCATTTCAAAGTTTCATCAATTTTTCTCTTAAATTTCATACAATTCAAGTCCTTTCTCCCCTGTTTTATGTGGGGATATCAAACTAACACAACACACATTTCATTGAAATTGTAGTCGATATCAAAACTTTCATTATCTAAACTAGAACTATAAAATGAAATTATGTATGAAAACCCCGAGGTTTTAACATTATTATCGTAAAAAATATTTTCTCAATATGCTGAGTTTGCACTCAAATAATTTGATTTGATTTGAAATTTAAGTTAATTTGTTAATCAAATACGAAAATGATGTAGGTTATGAAAAATATTCATTTAAATGTTATCTCATTTCAAAGTGAAAATGATCCTTTTCTTTGAGTTATGATATACTTTGATAATAGGTCATGAAGATTAATTGGGGGATTATTTTCAATTTTGCATGGAATTAAGGTTTCTGGGGAAAATATAAAAAATAAATTTTAATTATCGCAATTAATACAATTTTAAGTGGAATTTCTGTTGATTGGGACTGAAATAAGAGTTTTTTCACTGCACTTAGGTTCTTCAAGGGCACCAACGTAGTCTCGATGAGTCCTTTTATTGTCACTCTGAAAATTTCAAAATTTTTCCTTTCAAAGACTGCATTCAATTCAAGGAAATGTCGCTTACTGTATCAATGTTGATCACGTTCAATTTTTTCAGTTGTCAATATAAATGATACAATTTTGCCCTACTTATAAGCATTTTAATAGGATCATCGTTGAATTTGTTGATATTCTCAATGCCTTGAAGCAAAATGTGTTTATTAACATTTTGCATACATAAAGAAATTCGGTGTTATTTTTTTACAAACTCATTACCAGTGGCCTTGAAATTTGTTTTTCTTCAATAAGCAACTTCTGTCCTGAAGTTGAATTGACATCGCTAATAAAAGGCCTCGGTACCCTGAAAGTGAGAAGTTTTGCCAAGTTCGATTTTTGCTTCTATAAAAATTAGTAAAACTAAAATGTGCTTTTCAAATCTTAAAATTTAAAAACTGCGACTGCTTTGGATAACAAAATAAAAGCTATGACCCAACAGTTAATGTTTAGCATATGTCATTAGACACTTCGGATCTAATCAGAAGACGCTTTGATGCGCTACTCTATTTTGATACCAGTCTCATGTTATTTTTGACGTGAATCAACATTTTTCGAATATGAACTCGGAAATGCTGAAAATTGCTTAAATTTCGTTAACCGACCGAGCTCTGAATACAGTTGATATTTCATAATTGAACACAGTCATGAAAAAGATACTCAATCAATAAATGTATTCATTTCACTATAATTTTCATACGGCAAGTCCATAATTAAAGCAATCATAATCACAAAACTGTCACTTCATTCATAATTTCATTTATAAAAATTTAACAAAAAAATAAATCAAATAGCGAAAAGCAATAAACTTCATCACGAATCACCACATGTTGCAATCAATTTAATTATTTGACTTATTTAGTAAGTAAAGAGAATTGAATACAATTAAAAAAAATAAAAAAAAAAGATAAATATTAAATGTAACACCATACAAAACTTTGATTGGATCAGTGAATAATAAAAGACATGTTGCAAAGTTCGTTTGGATGGAAAAAATCCACAAAAAAAAAGATAAAAACATTAATTAACAATGAATTTCTGACACTTAAGTGTTGTTTAACTCCAAATTTATTACTGTACTGTTACTAAATATCAGCTAAATTACAATAACAAACGAGTAATGTCTTCAATTAAATTTAAATAAAAAAACACAAAAATCTCATGAAATTATTTTATTTCCCGATTTTTTATGTTAAATAGAGCATCTTAAGTTTCATATTCTAATATGTTAATATTTATTCAAATGTGAAGCTATGAAATTAAAATTAACTTGAAATAATCACGAATTCCAATTCTGTACAAAACCAAACTAAAATTAGGTAATTTAAGATTTGTTACAAAATCTTAACTCATATATGAACTTTTTTGTATTTCATTTGACGTTGAACAAAAAACTCACTTAACTGTTAAATGCACTTTAATGATCATAATTTCATCTAATTCAATAAAACAATAAAAAAAAACAGTAATGAAACGAAGATGAACGGTTGTGATGAGACAAAATCTGACATTGATCGAATTAGTACCGGTTTTTTAAAAATAAACTGAAATTGTGCGTTTAATGAAGGTGAATTTTTTTTAACTATAATTTTTGAGTTGATGATTGATAGATGATGATCAATATTGTGAAGTTCAATGAAATTTTTTTTAATGTATTATTGGAGTAAAATGCAGACAATGTGAAGTTAATGAACTCTCTTTTTTTAAAGCTTGATATGTATAATTAAGCATGGAAGGTTTCCTTTACAATTTTTTATGATTTGGATTGTGATTTTTAATGAAATGAGGTCAAATATCGCGATTTGACCTAGTTGTTATGAATTGCAATTACTTATAGATAAAGTGTCGTATTATCCTTGGATGTATTTAATAAAAATTAAATCGATAATAAATTGGTTTTATTTGAAAGTGATTTTTTAACTTACAGGTGTTAAGATTTCATTGCGATAGTTAAGGGTACTAAAGTAAGGCTTGGAAATGAAGTGTCTGAGTCTTTTGCTACCAAATCTGGTCAAAAATCTAGAAGTGCTTTTTAAGTCTACAACGAAGTTTCTACTGAAAGATATTGACAAATAAGACAAAGTGTGCCATCTACAAAACGTTAATAAGGCCATTCGTGTTATATGGGTCCGAAACCTTACCTCTCTCCAAAAGCGATGAAGTGACCTCTTTCATTTGACCACGGAGTTTTACGTTCTATCTTTGTTGTCATACGTGAAGTTGACAAATGGAGAAAGGCATAGATTCGAGCTTGAGAGGCTATATTCGGAACCAAACAATGATAAAAGCCAACAAACTTCGATCGGTATGTTGTTTGATACGAATTGACCCCTACTGAATCCCAGCTTGGCTTTTCTGATACAATCCTGATGCCAATTGAATTACTCTAAAAGAAGCAAGATCAATGGGATCCAACACTCTCAAACAAAAACCAGTGGGACATGCCAGTGGGAACCTAGTGGGGCCAGTGGGAGACCAGTGGGACACCAGTGGGACTCCAGTGGGGCCAGTGGGACCAGTGGGAAACCAGTGGGAGACCAGTGGGGCCAGTGGGACCAGTGGGAAAAACTTGACCAGTGGGAGAACCAGTGGGACACCAGTGGGACCAGTGGGCACTGAATACCAGTGGGACATAAGTGGGAGAATACACACCAGTGGGACACCAGTGGGACAAGTGGGACCAGTGGGAAACCAGTGGGACACCAGTGGGACCCCAGTGGGGCCAGTGGGACCAGTGGGAAACCAGTGGGAGACCAGTGGGACCAGTGGGAAACCAGTGGGACACCAGTGGGAGACCAGTGGGGCCAGTGGGACCAGTGGGAAACCAGTGGGACACCAGTGGGGCCAGTGGGACCAGTGGGAAACCAGTGGGACACCAGTGGGACCAGTGGGACCAGTGGGAAACCAGTGGGAGACCAGTGGGACCGTCAAAAACCTCAAAAAATTAATTTATTTAATTTTTTTTATTCAATTTTCAAAAAAAAATATACTTTTTGAAAAAAATTCAAAAAAATTCGAAAAAATTACTTTTTGAAAAAAATTCGAAAAAATTACTTTTTGAAAATATTCGAAAAAATTACTTTTTGAAAAAAATTCGAAAAAATTACTTTTTGAAAAAATTCGAAAAAATTACTTTTTGAAAAAAATTCGAAAAAATTACTTATTGGAAAAATTTCGAAAAAATTACTTTTTGAAAAAAATTCGAAAAAATTACTTTTTGAAAAAAATTCAAAAAAATTACTTTTTGAAAAAAGTTCAAAAAAATTACTTTTTGAAAAAAATTCGAAAATAATTACTTATTGAAAAAAATTCGAAAAATTTTCTTTTTGAAAAAAATTCGAAAAATTTACTTATTGAAAAAAATTAGAAAAATTACTTTTTGAAAAATTAGAAAAAATTACTTTTTGAAAAAAATTCGATAAAACTACTTTTAGAAAAAAAATCGAAAAATAACTCATTTCGATTTGTCTTGAAAAAGTGTTTTTTTCTAACTTACCTTAAGTTACCAAGAGCCTTAAAATTTACTTTTAATCGATGAGAAATAACGTTTTCTTGATTTTTCGTGCTTTTTATGTGTGAATAACGCCACTATTGTATGTGCTATCAAAATATCCTGAAAATAGCATCTTCAGAAAGGTGACAACTAAATTTCTGCACCATTAGATTTTCAATTTTCTTGCAATAATAGTGGCGTTATTCATACATAAAAAGTACGAAAAATCAAGAAAACGTTATTTTTGGCCAATGGGACACGCATATCGCTATCAAAATGCATGAAAATTGAAAATCTAATGACGCAGAAATTTAGTTTGATCTTTCTGCAGATGGTAGTTTCAGATAATTTTGATAGTGCCTTGCTGAATTCGCAGAACTTTACAGACAGGGTTAAATCCTCTCTGGCCCCTCAGAAGGTCGGAGGTGGGGCTAGACCCAAAAAAAACACCCTCTCTCATCGATTTAAAGACAATTTAAAGGTTCTTGCTAACTTCAGGCAAGTTAGAAAAAATCACTTTTTTTAAACAAATCGAAAAAATTATTTTTGAAAAATGAGTTATTTTTCGAATTTTTTTCAAAAAGTAATTTTTTCGGATTTTTTTCAAAAAGTAATGTTTTTGAATTTTTTTCAATAAGTAATTTTTTTGAATTTTTTTCAAAAAGTAATTTTTTTGAATTTTTTTCAAAAAGTAGTTTTATCGAATTTTTTTCAAAAAGTAATTTTTCGAATTTTTTTCAAAAAGTAATTTTTCGAATTTTTTTCAAAAAGTAATTTTTTCGGATTTTTTTCAAAAAGTAATTTTTTTGAATTTTTTTCAAAAAGTAATTTTTCGAATTTTTTTCAAAAAGTAATTTTTTCGAATTTTTTTCAAAAAGTAATTTTTTCGAATTTTTTTCAAAAAGTAGTTTTATCGAATTTTTTTCAAAAAGTAATTTTTCGAATTTTTTTCAAAAAGTAATTTTTTTGAATTTTTTTCAAAAAGTAATTTTTCGAATTTTTTTCAAAAAGTAATTTTTTCGAATTTTTTTCAAAAAGTAATTTTTTCGAATTTTTTTCAAAAAGTAATTTTTTCGAATTTTTTTCAAAAAGTAATTTTTTCGAATTTTTTTCAAAAAGTAATTTTTTCGAATTTTTTTCAAAAAGTAATTTTTTCGAATTTTTTTCAAAAAGTA